>JARACY010002431.1:0-42820 GCA_029255725.1 Scrobipalpa atriplicella
GTCTCGAGTTCTCTAGTCGATTTTGAGTTCGAATCGATTTTAACTCGAATATTTATTTAAATCTATTTTGAAAATCGATTTTGTTTTGAATCGATTTTGAAAATCGATTTTATTCGAACCGATTTTAGTTCTAATCGATTTAATTTACGATCGACATCGATTTTAAAAATCGATTCTTATTCAAATCGATATTGTATAGGCCTACGCCCCGGAGCACCCGCAGTTCCAAAAAAAATAATTGGTTTCAATTATAGGGCTCCGCCCCGGAGCACCCCCAGTTCCAAAAAACATCGTCTTACAACTAAAGGCCTCCGCCCCGGAGCACCCCCAGTTCCAAAAAACATCGTCTTACAACTAAAGGCCTCCGCCCCGGAGCACCCCCAGTTCCAAAAAACATCGTCTTTCAATTATAGGCCTCCGCTCCCATAGGGCTCCGCTTCGGAGCACCCCCAGTTCCAAAAAAGCAATGATGTCATATAATTATAGGCTTCCGCCCTCATAGGGCTCCGCCCCAGTAGGGCTCTGCCCCGGAGCACCCCCACCAGCCAGCTCTGCCAAACTCGATATGGAGGCTGAATCATTGCTCAAGGATTCCGTGCTTCGGAGGGCACGTTAACCCGTCGGTCCCGATCGCTGTCTTTGATAGTGGTCAAACAAACAATACAAAACCAAAACAATACCAGAGGCTTATAGAAAACTAAAAAAAACTCTGACACCATGGTTCATCAGGTCGATCGACTCGAAACCCGTACGACAGAAGAAGACTATCGATCAGCATAGCACTAGTCGCGCCCGGTGAGCGACAGCGGCGCGGCGCGGGGCTCGGCGCGGGGCTCGGCGAGGGGCGCGGCGGCGGCTCTTCAGGATTTCGGTACCGAAATCATCGAAATATAAGGGTTAAATAACGGTAGAGAAAACGATACCGCAAAACATGATAAGGGTTTTATAATGATACCGTTATATTCAATACCGTTATAATGGTATGACAAAACGATATTGAAATTACAAATTAGGGTTAATAGTATAGAGGTAGCCTTACCGTTTAAAAATAGAGCGGTACCACAAAACGTCAAGGAGTACAATATGGGTTAAATGAAATAAGGGTTTTGAGACGGGTGAAATTAAAGGGGTTAAACAAACCGCTACCGCTTTTTCATAACCTATATTTAACCTTTATCTCTACCGAAAACAGTCCCTGGTCGAAATATGAAAAATAGCACGATTCCTACTGTATTTTATAAATACTGATAACAAGGTTCATCGAATTGTTCGTCCCGAAATACATACATACATACATAAATCACGCCTTTATCCCTAATGGGGTAGGCAGAGCGAAAACGACCGAAAGGTCGTTTCGCCACGTCTGACAAGTTTTGAGGGTTATTTCAGATGGTCATGTGTATTGCTATTAGTGACAAGATTGTCAGCCCATCGCCTAAATTGCAATACATTAAAACCCTCGAATCCCTTAGCTGGTTTTTACAGCATGCCCGGGAGGAGATGCAGCTGGCACATTCTATGTTTTTCTATCACTCCCAGTCCAGCATGGAAGATCGTCCCGAAATCCCTACAAAGAAAGAAAGATCAAGAGAAGAAAACAAAACCATTAATCAACCGAAGGGTTAAAACTTATTTTAATCAAATAGTTAGAAAATTATTGTGTGTGATACTAATGGATGGCAGTATTGTTCGACGAACTGTGACAAATTCAATTGTTTCTGTTTGTTTAATGTGATTTGCGTGGGAACGTGTGTACGGTCCACCGGGCGTGTATCCCTTTATAAAACCCCCTCTCTCCTTGATATAGAGTTCAGTTTCGCGTTGCATTGTTTGCGTTGTGTTTTGCGGTAATTGGTAGTACTGTTTACTTTGGATACACAGGAAACTGTAATGCCACAGTAAAAGTAAGGAACAGTAAATCGCGCCTTCATGCCCGCGTCCACGACTAGCCTTGAGATGCGTCCTCTCCCCACTGAAACATTTGTTCGCAGGCAACATGCGTATTATGCTTTTGGCGTCTATAGGTAATCTATGCTATCTATCAGGTTGCTCGTGAACGAATACTCTTGGTGAGGACGTACCTTTGAAGACTCAATATCGCCTGCCATACCAACTAAGATCCATATAGATCCAAGTAGCAGGCGAGTATGGATTTTTGACAGTGTATAGGTTATATGGTTACAAGGTATGCTAACTAAAGTTGCTGTTGCTGCCACCCGTTAATAAATTGATGTAGCAGACCACACGGGGGGATAAAGTGAGATGTCCCATTCCATTACGGACTGCGATCCGTCTGAATTCATCAAACACCCCCTTCCTTGTTATTTGATACAGTTTATGAATATAACAGTTATATACTATATGATGTCGCTGACAGGTTCCGAATTTTCTAGTTTCATGTCTTTCCGTGGTCGTCGTAAAACAAGAGAATATATCCAGTGGAACGTGCAGCAATGTGCCCAAATTCAACATTTTAGACAGCACTTGCCTAACTGCATGCCTGCGACGAAAATTTCAATTTGGGGATACTGAAATTTTGTACACATAGGTACATGGAAATTAGATGTGCCAAAACCTACAGCTTATCTGATAATAGAACTGGATATGGTGGCTACATGATTTCCGAATGAATACTCGTATATCCATTCAGGTTTGGACACGTTAGATTTATCTCAAGCTAAATTTTATAGAACTCGCGCATTTATGTAGATTGTATTAAAGCTAGATATTTGAAATAAAAATCCTAGTATTCTTGTTTTCATCTGTATACTTATAGCAATAGCATGATTTTACCTAGGTAAGGTAATCATCTTGACCTTGTAAAGGAACCTTTGTAATTTTGTCATCAACTCAATCTTTTTGTAGATAAAAGCGGTGTGTTAGACCTACTGCATCTCATAATCACAACATAATATACGCTATTGCAACGTGCGTATTACTTTTATGCTGGACTGGGATCGATAGAAAAACGTAGAATGTGCCAGCTGCAACTCTTCCCAAGCATGCTGTAAAAAGCAGCTAAGGGATTCGAGGGTTTCAGTATATTGTTATTTAGGCGATGGGCTGACAACCTGTCACTACATCAATATACCTACAGATCTATCTTAAACAACCCTCAGAACTTGTCAGACGTGGCGGAACGATCGTTGTTTGGATCGTTGACGCTCTGCCTACCCCATTAGGGATACAGGCGTGATATTGTGTGTGTGTGTATGTGTGTGCAACGTGATATATCAGTACTATCATTACCAGTGTATTTATTATATTACATTACCTTATTTATTAGTTTTATTGGTATGATAGATCGAATAACATTGCCCCGGTTCGCATTCCTCAGTAATCAGTTCTCACATACGCGAGACACAAACCGTTTGAAGTGGGCGATTTCATGTTATTAATACTATTGACTAGATATAATTGTTTAGTTTATATTCATTGATAGTGCATTTACTCATTTATTCCATGCTGGACATGGAACATAATGAACATAGAATGCATCCTTTATCCCTTAAAACAACTTAAACAACATAAATTATTCTTTATTGCACATAAATTACAAAAAAAAAAAAAAACATTACAGAGACAAAGTACAAGGCGGCCTTATTGCTAGGGTAGCAATTTCTACCAGGCAAACTTTGGGTAGAGAGGTGTCCCTTACGATATCAAAGTCTCGTTATGTAAGATTAAACTGTGGATTGAAAAGAGTATTGCTCAAAAACTTTTCAATTAGAGTCCATCCGTCTTGTCAGTCGGACTCGGATTGAAATTCTATCGCTCAATGATAAAAAACTTCGGCAGTGCTGTAATTCAGTCCGAACCGTTGGTATGGTAAACTTATGCTCGGTATTTGGTATTGGGTTATTCAGTAACTTTATTATTAACTTATATTTAAGGTGATTCCTACCTGCAAATGGTTGTTTTTAAAAGGATATTTCTCCTAAACGAATCGAAAATTCTAAAAAATATACATCTAAGAAATTAGTTCATGGTCTACTTTCTAGTTCATAAATAAGTACCTATGCTAAAAAAACTGAAAGTAAAGCAGTTTTTATCAGTAAATTTCATATCCCTTCTAAACTATCAGCAGCGCTTTCACGGTTCCTTCGGGAAATTATCCGTATTATGATTATCTAAAATTGGTACAAAGCATTTTTTAATTCGTTGCTTAGTTTTTATGGAACTAGTTTTTTTTGCGTTTTTCGCACATTTTTGACGCGACCACAGACGTAACCGCCACGCCGTAGCGCGCGCTGATTTGAACGATATTCTAAGGCATTACGGGCGATGGTTGCATATATTGTAATCAACCTTCTTAACTGCCCTGGGGTTACACCTTAAGTCCGAATAATAGAAAACATTTTAGAAGATATGCAGACGTAGTCGCAGAAATGGAAGTCGCGTGGGAATGTTACCCTTTCGTATGGGAATTTCTATTCGAGTGGTTCAAAAGTACAGTTTGCATCTTCCACAGTCCATAACCAACCAACTATTTTATTTTGTTGCAGTCAAAAGCCCTGGGACGAGTGCTGTTTGACCAGGTGTGCAAGCAACTTCATCTCCTTGAGGCAGATTACTTCGGCTTGGAGTATCATGACGTCAACGGGACGAAGGTAAGGTTTAGTCACATTATTATTTCGAAGAAGACAAATTGCGAAGCTCGGAAGTTCAAGTTCAAAGTTTTTAGGGGAAACCTATCTTGAACTGAACTATTCTCAGGAGTAATACCAAAGACATGTCTTGTTCGCAGTACTGGTTGGACGTCGAGAAGCCCATGTGCCGGCAGCTCGGCCTGTCCATGCTGGAACCCACCCTCCGCTTCTGCGTCAAGTTCTACACCCCAGACCCGGCCAGGCTTGAGGAGGAATTCACCAGATACCTGTTCTGTTTGCAAGTAAAGCGGGATCTGGCGCAGGGCTGCATACAGTGCAATGAGAACACCGCAGCGCTTATGGCCAGCTACATCGTGCAAGGTAAGGATAATCTTCGTGTCATGACGAAAAAAAGAATGCGGGGAGCGTGTCCCTAGTGTACGGCTACAATGTGTAGCGGAACAGGCTAAAGTTATATTTCAGACTAGAAATTTTACTCTGCTGCAATATGGACTCTAAAACGTTAATAATACATAATTATGTGGTGGCCAGAAGCCGGGCCTACTATGTCATGTTATCCTTTCCTGTAAATGTATACTGAGGTGTGTATAGTCATTGATTTACGATAGGTAAATCAATGTGCGTAGTCAATAGCCACGCATGTGTCAACTATATTTTTGAGTGTTATCTCCTGTCGGCAGTAGTGTCATTTATCCATATTTCTCCATATTATAGCATGACCACTGACTAAAGACCTGAAGGGAGAAAGACAAAGAAAGAAGAAGAGACGAAGAGACTTCCTATAAGCCTTTCTCTATTGGTTTGGTCAGGGTATATTTTGTTAACATAAAATATGTTTATTACAGCGGAATGCGGCGATTTCGTTCCCGAGGACTACCCGGACCACACTTACCTCAGCGGATACAAGTTCTTCCCCGGACAGGATTCTGAGTCTGAAAGAAGAATCATGGAGAACCACAAGAAACACATGTAAACCTTTTATACCTTTAATAATTATCATGAGAATGATTAATGTAAAACTCATTATGTCAGATTTATAAGAAAAAATCGTTTATTATAAAGACATTTGACTATACCAACCACATTAGTTCCTTGATTTATCCCTTGGTCGACTTTTACAACACTTTCAGGAATAGATGAGGTAAAGATGCGAAACTAGACTCAAATAGAAACACACGATATGTTTTTTGATTTACTAAAATCTTCAAAACCTGGTCTTGTTAAAACGAAATCGGAACTGCCACATTTCAATTTAAACTGCAACAAATAGTTGTCAACTTTGTGAAACGGACGCCGAGCGGAACTGGCTCGGTCGGACAATACGTCAACAATACGTTTGGTCTGGACAAATCTGCGGGAAGCTGGAAAGCGATGGATATTTACTTTCGCTTGATCATTCTCAAACCTTTTTTGTCGTGGTTTGCTTAATACTGCGGGGAGACATCTTATTTCCATGAGAATGAAAACATAGAATGTGCCAGCTGCTCCTTCAGGGCATACTGTAAAAACCGTAAAAGGGATTCGAGTCTTAGGCGATGTACTGATAACCTGTCATTATAGCAATACAAGTTTTCTAAAATTGCCCTCAATATCTGTCAGACGTGGCGAAAACACCTTTTACCAGACATTTTACGCTTTGCACACCCCGTAAGACATACAGGCGTGACTTTTTATGTAATGTGATGACACTATTTTTCTTTTGCAGTGGCCAAAGTCCTGCGGAAGCTGATTTAAATCTATTAGAAACTGCAAGACGATGTGAACTATATGGTAAGACAAACTTCTTATCTCATTATCATGTAAGTTTTTACAATCTATTTCATCCATTAGGAATACAATGTAAAGAAATGAAAAAGAGAAGATTGTTTAGAAGGAAAATACATTTTATTTTCAAAATATTTCTTACCCTCATCCAGGTATAAAAATGCACCCAGCGAAAGACCACGAAGGCGTTCCCCTGAACCTGGCTGTGGCACACATGGGCATAGTGGTATTCCAGAATTACACCAAGATCAACACATTCAGCTGGGCCAAGATACGCAAGATCTCCTTCAAGCGGAAGAAGTTCCTCATCAAGCTGCATCCCGAGGGTTATGTGAGTTGGTCATGTTATACAACGTGTAACAGAAAGGGTATATGTATCGTGAAATGTGTGAATCTACCCATGAAACTGAACAACTTTCCCTAAGAAACATAGGTCGAAAATCGAAAAAAAAATTGTGACCTTTCATACAAAATGCATCAGCTGATAGCGTATTTAGTATGGGAAGTCAATTTTTTTTTTGTATTTCGACCTATGTTCCTTAGGGAAAGTTGTTCAGTATCATGGATAGATTCACACATTTCTCGATGCATATACCCTTTCTGTTACACGTTATATTTTATTATCACTGGTTGGATGAAAAATTTGCTTATTATGTGAATGCTTAGTGTATTCGGCTCTGGAACCTAAAGGCATCATCCGGATCTCGGCAGTAGCTGACCGCAAAGTATCGATCAAAGCGATGCACCTTGTAGGTACGGTTTTGTATTGAACGCATTCCGATCAAAGATCACCTTCTTAGATTTTTTTTTTTATTATTATTATTCGGAATGGGTTTGCCCTTGACTCTAAGACACCTAGGTCAGGAATGACCGTGATAGAGTCGACGATGGAGCGAGCAAACCCAGAGGATGCCTGTTAAGGCACTGACATTCTCATGCACCGACGGAACACAGCAAGCTGTTTGGCGCCGGACTCCGGTGAGAGGGTGGTAGCGAGCCAGGCGGCCCCTTATTACTTATAAGGGCGGTTTTAGCATTAGTTAATTCGAAAGACATATATTTTTTTATGGGCTCCTTTTACGTTACTGAAACACCCCCTAAGCTATGGCACGCAATTAAATAAACACCCTGTATACTGCATTTTATTAAGCTACCTATATTTTTTGATTTACAGGCACAGAAATTATTTGAATATTCATTTTCGCTTTCGCTAGGGCCACTCAACATGAGAGGTGTTTTTTATTAGTTTTATTTGGCGGTGAAAGTTCCGCAATATTCGCGTTGAACCACAACCACCCACAACTCTCAGTTATGATAATGAGATAAACTTTGTTCTTTTGCGCAACTTTGTTCCCGTTAACCGATTTTAATTATTCAATGTGTGCTTAGAATTATCCTGGTTTGAGTCTTGGCGTAAGAAAGTTCTAAGATAGACTTATTCGTAACTTCCAAAGTTGGTTAGTTGGAGAAGAGATTTGACCGTAAAAAGTATTCCCACCTTTAAAATTACATACATACATTCATACATACATAACATCACGCCTTTATCCCTAACGGGGTAGGCAAAGCAAAAACAATCTAAATAAAAGTCATTTCGCCACGTCTGACAAGTTTTGACGGTTATTACAGATGATTATGTATATTGCTATAGTGACAAGTTGTCAGCCCATCGCCTAAATTGCAAAACACTGAAACCCTCGAATCCCTCAGCTGGTTTTTACAGCATGCCCGGGAGGAGATGCAGCTGGCACATTCTATGTTTTTTTATCGCTCCCAGTCCAGCATGGAAGGACCTTTAAAATTATGTCCACAAAATGTGGTTCTACTTATACATCACTGTGTTAAAAGTGTTTTATGCAGCAACTGTCATGAGAATAATTTCGCTAATTATTTTTACTCAACAACAACACAACTAAGTTCCAATGTAAAACCGTAGGTGGGTTAAATATAAACTACTCGTCTCAAAGAGTAGTTACATACAATGTAATCCTTGTAGATAGGATATGTATTAGTGTAGTTTTTAAGCTATTGGCACCTTTTAATCGGTTTTGAAACCAAGGATAATACCGGTATTTTGACCATATCGATTTGGTACCGATACTAAAATACCGGTTCAATCGCGCAACGTCGCTTCAGTCTTTTGCCTGTATGAAGTACCGGTTAAAGTGCCGTTTCTTTTATACAGGTATCTAGAAAACCGCAAAACGTAGCGGTATTTTTACTGTAATATCGATAATAATACCGGTTAAAATACCGGTATACAGTCCCTGATTATAATTATTCCTTTTTCAGGGTTACTTCCGAGACGTGGTGGAATTCTTCTTCGAGGGTCGCAACGAGTGCAAGAACTTCTGGAAGAAGTGCGTGGAGAACCACGGCTTCTTCCGCTGCTCCACCGTAGCGAGGCAGCCGAGGCACAAGACCAGGGTCATGTCCAGGGGGTCATCTTTTAGGTAAGGGATTCTGACAAATTTCAAAAGACCCCTCTATCGAGGTCCAGCGCAAAATAGTTGCTGAGTTCCGTCGTCTTGTGTGGGAATGACAGTATGTTTAAAGCCTCTGGGTGAGATACCTCCATCGTTAACTCTGTCTCGGTCACAATTACAACCGGCCTGGATATATGTACCCATTAGTGTTCTTATTCTTTTGTATAGTTTTAGGCTCTAAGAACAGCATTTTGGTTTTCACAGGTATAGCGGCAAAACGCAGAAACAGATCGTCGAATTTGTCCGAGATAACTACGTGAAACGACAAACATTCCAAAGGTATGCTCACACTGACATAAGCTTAATATTAGCCTTATGCAGTTCACTTAGAACATAAGTAATGCATGTATAAAGAGAGTCAGCTTTAGCGCTATAGTGGGTGATATAGCTTTTGTATTATGTACTTTTAGGTGTAGTTAGTGCTTTTACGTGTTTTGAAGTGAAGTTCTGTTCAAAGTGACGCTTTTGCGAATTTGCTAAAAGGTATAAACTGTAATTTTACTCATGAATTTTACTTAGATTGTAGTTTGGTCTAGTCTAGCTAGCCCTACTGAAATAAACAATACCTAAAAGCTTTCATATTGCGCAGAGTTTCCCGACTGTTAATTTAATATCATAGAAGAATTCATAAAGGAATAGGTCTTATATTAAAAATAGGGTAAAATATTTTACACATTAATACACAGATTAGAATAAGTGTTAATTTAAGGTGAGTGGTTAGCATGGGAGGGCGACTATAGCTTTTGGTAATGTATTGGGCGTTGTGTGACATTGAAACGACCGTCTGCATGGTACAGAAAGGTCCCTAAGAACTACTGAATTATTATTTTGAACGGGAGGGGGTTTGCTACTGTTTGTCTGATTGTATATTTTAGTCGTAGCTGGGTTTTGAAACTATTCAAAACATAGGTGGAACCGGTAAAAATAATGAAGTTAGGTTTGTAGTCATGTATTTTGTTTTCTAGTGATGTGCCGAGAGTCAAAAATAACCGGTATTGTAATAACCGGTTTGTCTTGAGTATTACTTACAAATTATCGTATCTGGAAGTTGAACTAACAAAACAGAATAAAGTCAAATACGTGCCAGTTCAAAATTTATCTCAAACAGTTTTATGAAATTTTTTGTTTGGCTATAAAACTCCGCTTATGCGATTGGTGATCGCTGTATTGGACAATTAGTGCGCGAACCCCCTTATCAGGCTTCGAATAGTTGTATTTCGATGGTGATTTAGTAACTCGAGCATGCGCTGTATACGTTGAGACTTTCGCTTCTTCCAAAACGAGTTGAAATTAGACGAGGCGTTCGGTCGGAGGATGGTGTGCTCGAAATTTAGGAATTCTTTTGACAAATGATGGGTCTGCGCTCCTTAAATAATATTATTCATATAAAAATTACGATGAATTTATATAAAATTCCTGTTTGCAGTCTCGAATACAGCGACACGCTCGTTCTTCTTGCGACGCTATATTTTAAGCATCTATTATCTTTCCCCATTCACTGTTAAACAGTTCATTTGTGTTTTACTTATTATTCATTTTGTAAAATGTTTCTTCACGTTGTTTCTTAGAACAGTAGAATAAGTTTTCATCTACATACTATACCCAATCTGGTAATAATGATTCCTTAGCGTCGATTGCATTTGCTATCTGTTTTGAGGTAGTGCAATGCCTACACTTTAATACGCACTGATTTAAGCTGAGCTGAACATAAATTGAAATAGTTACATATTGTTATACAATTTGTTCTATTTTATGTAGAACTTATCCTATTTTCATCTCAAACAATAAAAACCTAACACTGATAGATGCAAAAGTTAGTGTTACATTATCAATTCGTCTAGTTTTAAATTAAATGATATATAGGAGTGCAGGCCCGTCTCGTATATTTCGATAACCGCTCGCAGCGCTCAATACAAACCAAAAGCTGGTCCCCCACCCACCATCCTCCGACTGTGCAGGTCGGGGTCTTTCCGTGCATCGCGCTCGGTCGGCTCGTCGCGCGGCAACGTGTCCACGCCCGGCGCCGCCACGCCGCACACGCCGCACACGCTCAACCAGAGCATCTCCGCGCACCCGCTGCTGCCGCTGCCGCCGGGCTCGGACGGTATGTACAGCTAGACAAGAATGGCAACGTGTCCTCACAGAAATGCGGCAGGAATCTTCCACACAAAAGGAGACATCGACGCTGAAAGTCTGTGTTATAACCTATCCCAGGGCGAAGGTATGAAGCTTTGTCTCTACAATTTCTTGCTCTTGTGATACTACTACAGTCGTAAAAGCTTTCTTACCGCGTAAAAGTCCATTTGAAAAGGTACGTGTATAATTGGTAACTAACAGCCGTATTCTGACCGGTTTTTACAATTGAAGTAATCGCAGACACAGCTTATAGAATTTTGTGAGAAATAGATCAACTGATTGTGGGTCAATAGACATGCTCAGTTTCAATTCTTTGCAAAACTTTAGATTAGATTTCCTTTTGTAGTATGAAGCAGATTATTAAAACTGAAACATTCTTATTTCCCCCTACACATAATCTTTGTATAATGAAACCGGTTAAATAAACATCGATATTTTTGAGATTATTCTGATATGTGAAACCGGTTTAAATTTATTCGGTATTTCTAATTAATACAGACATATTAAAAAAACCGGTTAAATAAAATACCGGTACACCGGTAACAATATTTTAACCGGTTTATCAACGTTATGTTTCGTTAATGTCTAGTATTTTTATATCACTTGACAATGGCAGAAATGACTTATAAACAAGATTGCCTCAAATAAATATTAACTAAACGTAATTATATTTACAGCGATTTCCCTGGAGTGGGACAAGCAACCTCACTACCTGGAGGCTTCTCTGATGATGAAGGGCTACAGCGCGGAGGAGGCTCGTGTGGCGGCGGCGCGCACTCGCCGGAGCTCCCCCCCTCCTCGCGTCACTCGCCCGCTGCTCGCTCCTACCGCCTATGCCGCCACGAGGGACAAGGTGAGATCCTCCTCACTGCAGGTACTAAGTGCCTCGCCACGTTATCCGTCTCTCTCCGTCTTCGAATTAAACCGACGTGCGGGCGCTAACCCTACCGAGTGGCCCTTATTTGTACAATTTTTAATTAAAATAGAACCCAAAAGATTAACCAAAAACAGCTTTTTCAACTCAATTAGGCCATTATGAATTTTGTAGAATGCCTTTTGGTCTTTAAAGGCTCCTGCGACGTTCCAACGTGCAATGGACAACGTTATCTATTTGGGCGCTTTAGGTCAGAGATGACATAGACAGAGTCGGTCCACATTAGTAACATTGGCAATCCTATATTAAAATCATACCTACCTATGTTTGTAGACTCTTACTTAAGTATAAGAATTTCTACTCAACTTTAAGAGTATTTGTGTAAAATATAGTTGTGTGACAAATCGTAGAAAGTAGTGTAGTAAATATAAGACAATAACTTGTATATTAATCCTCAAATTCTTAATTATACTTATGGAGGCTTTCGCTTTTAGATTATTATCAATATTTAGATGAATATTAATTTTTTTGAAACAAAGACATGATTAAAATTAGAGGATAAACTTTGATTTAATAAGTAGTGCTTCAAAATCTTGATTTCAACATGGCGAATCAAATTTCTGTTTCTTTCAGCTGGAAAAACTATACTACAATCAGATCGTAAGGGCCTTTCCAGAATTGGCTAGTATCTGTTCTAACCCCCTTTCAAAATTCATTCCTAATTGACTTTTCTTTTCGCCTTCGTATATGTTATATGCAATAGTTATGGGAGTAAGGTAGCACTGACAAAAGGCAAAACTCTCTTGCGATTTCTTCAATTATGAATAACAAAATTATGTTTAATCCTGTCGAACTATTATTAAAGCATCTAAATATTTCTTTAAAAAAAATTATAAGGATTTTAGCTTTAAAAACTGATGTACAGTAAGGGCCCCTTTATGGCTTTTTCTATTATAATAATCGTGAGAGAGTTTGCTTAAATTGTCACAAGAGCAAGGGGGTAATATAATTACGTAGTAATTTAACCCTATGCACATTTTATAAACCGTCCTCATCCAGTTAAGATTCGGTAATTCTATGTCCTTTATTGAAAGACTATCGTAAATTCTACTGATTTCTCAATCCTCTAGTGAGCTCGTAGCATGCAGTTTTTTTTAACAAATATCTGTCAAATTGTATGGAAAGACAGGCAGATGCGATATATCGCATGCTACGGGGGCAGGACATATTTATTACCTATTCTTATGTTATAATTTGTTGTACAGCACAAACATCACAAATCGCACTGTTAACATCTCACTGGGCACGGAAATGCGTCTTAAAATTCTTTTTGTGGTTTAAGAGTACATGTTATACGTTAATCTAATACCCGACAATATTTGAAGGCGTTTTATTTGTATTATTTTAGTTTCATTTGAATTTAATTTCAGTTCATAGTTTTTCTATTTTAGCCAAAGATATTATAATACCAATACCATAATATGAGTATAAGTAATGACCACGTCACGGAAATATAGACATCTAACATTGCAGTGATATTTCCAAATAGTTTATTATTGAAGTAGACATGCGTTTTTCGGAAAATCTTGTCAGGTATTAGAAATCACACCGTCACGTCATACTTTAGTTGGCTGGTCGAAAAAACAGTATTTATGGTTTGTAATTTCAACAGGCGGGTCCAGAAGTAGTGACCCATGCAGAGGTCAATCATCATCTTACGGAGGATTCGCCTCTGCCTCATCGGACGATGACACCATTGGTAAGATTTTTTTAAAATTATTACTGTCTAGGTATCCTTTCCTGACTCTTATCTAGGCCAGAGGTAGAACCAGCCACAACAGTCCATTGCTGGACATGGGCCTCTCCCATTTAAGAAACTATTTGTGATACTTGCACTTGACTGAACTACATTATAGTAGCGTATATTATGGAACAGCCAAATCGGCTTGCCTGGTATGGACATGTAATGTGGAGGGATGAAAGTTATGTAGGTAAAAGGGTAATGAATCTGAATGTGGACGGATATGTTGGGAGAGGACGACCAAAGAAAAGGTGGATGGACTGTGTGAAAGATGATATGTCGAGAACAGGTGTGAGTGTCGAACTGACGACTGATAGGGATGAATGGAAGAAGAAAACATACTGCGCCGACCCAAATGATGATGGAATAAGGGCAAGGGAATGACGATATGGAACAGCCATCACGAACATACGACATGTCCCCAAAGTTCAATAAGGCGTCCACACGAATTTCGTCCGTTTTTAATTTAAAAGGGTTTATATTGATTGATTGACGATTTTCATTATAATTTTCTCTTTTTGTATCAGGTATCTCCGGAGAGTACATGGAGCCAGGGGAGCTTGCCCCGCGGCAGTGGGCGCGCGCGCGCTCCCACTCCGCCGCCTCGTGCCCTCCCCCGCCCTGCAGGTCAGAGCCCCCCGCACACACCCACCCACACGCACACGCACACAACACACTCCCACACCCACACCCACACGCCCATGTACACCACTGCCATCCGCCATGTCGCCGCCTCCCCTAGCGTCTATCCGGACTTTGTGCTCACCAAACAGTCTTCCAGCTTTAAGAAGTCCTCGGAACGGCTCGAGTATGAACTGTCCCAAGTGCACATGTACTCCGCGGGCGGTTCGACTCGGTCGAGCCGCTCCGGAGGATCCCTTCTACTAGAGGAGGTAGAGGACGCACCGAAGGCCAAGTTAGTCTGGCGTCGCAGCGCTAGCTGCAGGAATCTCAGAGATTTCAGCTTCGACGACGCCGGTAGAACGAAACGCAGAGCCAAACCGAAACGCGACACGCGCAGCATGGTCGCGGACCTCGACTCGTACTACCCGACGGGAGGACGTATAGATTCACCGATTACGCGATACGACGACGCGCGCACTCTAGCTTTTGTTCTCGGTACGCAGAGTTCTATAGAGTCGCAGCGGGAGATGATAGGACGTACATACTCTTCTAGCTTTCCGGGTGCGATTAGCGAGCCCAGACTCGATGCACCAACATTCGTCCGCAGCGGTTCGCAAGATGATATCTCTCATGACAGCTACGAGGTCATCGAACGATCTGATGATGAATCCGAAAATCCAAGATACGCAAGAATCCAACCTCGTTCGGTCGTACACACCCGTTCCTGCTCGTTGGATTCTGGGAACGGCTTACCCTCTGATGATGATCAATCGCTGTCTCATCTGTCTGAATGCGATGATCAAGATCCTGATTTAGGGTGGGTGTGGGTGTGGGAGTGTGTTGTGTGCGTGTGCGTGTGGGTGGGTGTGTGCGGGGGGCTCTGACCTGCAGGGCGGGGGAGGGCACGAGGCGGCGGAGTGGGAGCGCGCGCGCGCCCACTGCCGCGGGGCAAGCTCCCCTGGCTCCATGTACTCTCCGGAGATACCTGATACAAAAAGAGAAAATTTCTAAGAGTAGTGCTGAATCCAGCAAGAAGTCTCGAGACAGTGTCTATCATACTGACAGCAAGAAGTCTCGTGAAAACATTGAAGAGCAAGAGCTCTGACAGATCAGGATCAAGGACTTCAAGTGGGGACTCGAAATCGGATTACTATGACTGTAAGAAGAACTTGTATGAACCGGATGAGGTACCGGGTTCCAGGCGACGCAGCAGCGCAAGCGTACAAAATGCTTACATGGATCCGTTTGAACCGATATCTCCATCTTCTGATTCTGCTGATTCAGGCAAAGAATACTACGACACTCAACCGACATTCATCGGAATGGAGCAACCGGAATACAGAGAAAAGCTCTTCGACAAATCTCATGAAGACTTAATTGCGAATATCGCTACATCACCGAATTATTACCACATTCCGCCTCAATACTCTACGTTTCCGAGTAACAGTAAACAACATAGGGAGCCCAGTCCAATGCATGCAGCTAGTTTGCAAAACGTTGATCTGGATCCATATGTTCAGTATTCATCAGATCTAAGTCCACCAAAGAAACCGGACGACTTTTCTACTGAAGAGGAAGAGTTGGCTCTGCAACAACATTGGCCGGAAAATATGGGCCTTGAAGAGATTGACACTCGCGCTGCAAAAATACACAGCTATCAACGCCGACGTTCCTCCGACACTGTCTTTAGTTTCGACAAAGACAAGATCGAATCTCTTACGCGTTCTACGAGTAAAGAGAACGCACCACCGACGTCACATCTCGTTAAAGAATCTTCCAACGAATCGGAGGTAAATATTCGTATATTACCGGCTATGGATAGCATTGAATATGCTAAGAATAAAGCGTTTAAAGCAGCCGGTATACCGCCGAATATTCTTCAGTCAGAGTTCGACAAGAGAAGAGTTCATACTCATATGGTGAAAAAAGGAGATTTGAAGGAAGAACTCATGGCCAAGACTCATTTTGATGAATACAATCCCAAACTTATATTGGAGACTAGTTCAAGTAGCCGTCTTGCAGACGCTGCTGTACCATACACTCACCCCACAGTGGAAAGAACTAAATCTGATCCAAACAGCCTTGCAAATAGACCAAGATTCAGTAGTGTCAATTCGCGAAGGCATGTACTGATGCACCAAAAGTCAATAGATTTGACGCCAGCAGAATCTAGTGATGAAGATTACATATTTCGTCAGATACCAAGCGCTCCACCTATCGCTAGTAAGCGTTCTCATTTCGAAATGCCTGTGCGTCATCCTGATTATCAACGTCCGCAATTTGACTTACCTAAAAACTATTTCAAAGAGTTCGATGCTTTCAAAGCAGGTATAAAGGATAACAAAAAAGTGGACGACGGATATGATATTCCGTACGTCTTGCACAAGAGGCATGTTATGAATGGCACCGCTCCTTCACCTATGGATGACAAGCGACAGCAGCCACCTGATATCATTATGCTCCCACCGCAAAATGGTCGCCATATTGTAAATGCTCATCCCAGATGCAAATATCACGACCATCCGAAATCTCCGCGTTCACCTAAGTCGCCAAAATCACCAAAATCTCCTAAGTCGCCTAAGTCTCCTAAATCACCAAAGTCGCCGAAAAGTCCAAAGTCTCCTAAATCGCCAAGAAACAGCGTCCAAGTCGATCATAGTTCGAAGTTCTTGGAAGTGGAAAATCGCGACTTCTTATTTACCCAAAACATAGACCTGTCTAAAGTTGACCCTGTCACCTTAGAAGTCGATAAGAGTGGCCAGTTGCAACATTTTCCGAGTCCAAAGCGAGACATTACTAAGTTAGACCCGGCTTTACTTGAAACACTCAATTCTAAGCTGAGTCAAATTGAAAGCGATTCTGCTACTAGCTCTAAAACTGACAGCATACGTCAAGAAGGACCTCAGTATCACGAAATAAAATTCGCAATAAACGGTCGAAACGTGCCGCAGCCCCCAATTTGCAAGGATCCAAAACCTATGTCGGCTGCTGAAAAACTTCGCGCAGACATAAAATCGAATCAAGGTAAATTGCCTTCCAAGAGAGGTAAAGGCAAAGGAAAGAAAGGGCCAGGGTCTAAAATAAAAGGGAAAGGTGGTAACAGTAAAATTCGTATTACTTCATTCTCATCAGATGATGAAAGTGTTGATTCTGACGATGTTTTTGGCACCACTGAAGCAGCTCCAAAGCTGGAATTTTCTCCACCACAGTCACGCAAAGAGTTGGAGCCTATTTTGCAACATGAGTATGATAAAATGACGTCTGGAGCTTGGCACCGAGGCCAGACTATGAGTTCCACAGAAATTGAAGGCTCACCTCCGCAATGTAGAAAGCTAGCAGAACTTGAGGCAAAATATCACCCTCCCCCTAAAGCCTTAGAAACAACTCCCAGTGGCAACGCTACTGAGTTAAGACGTATATCTGAACGTTCGATATCAATTCCCAGTTCTGAGGATGACATCGCTATTAAAATACCGAATATAGAAGTCAAACAACTTAGCAAAGAATCATCCACTTGGGAGTACAATGAAAACATTCCATCTCCAATTTTAGAGGGTGCCGAGTTTCTAAGATCAGACGATGAACATTTAGCTGACATGGAAATACAAAAGGTAACTGGTATACGCACTCAATCTGAAGAACAAAGTGATGGAGCATCGTTTGATAAAAAGGATACATTAAAACCTGATTTGAAGAAAAGCTTACGGGATGAACTTATCTCCCCAATGTTACGCAAACAAGGCGGAACACCCATACTTTTTGCACATGCAAGACTGAATCTATCCGAAGGATCAGTATTTTCATTGCAACGTCAAAAAGCTACTCAAGACTCGCCAACAGCTAGTCGCAGGGCTAAGAGCCTGGATACACCTGTTATACAGTTGCATAGATTACCGCCAATGAACGCATTTTCGTCAAAAGATGATACGGTTGAGGACATTAACGAAGAAGGAACGATACTGGAAGAGAAGCCTTTGATTGAAGATAAAGGAAAAATGAAAAAAGAAATAGATAAAATTGAGGAGGTAGAAGAGGAACAAACTGAGCAACCAGAAGATCTTAAAGCGGTTGTGATTGATAACGAAGAGCTACAACTTTTAGAAGAACTAGTCGAACAACGACGTCCTCGTTCTTTTAAGCGCAGGTATGATTTAACGAAGCTTAACCAAGCTAAATCTCCTAATCGATCACCGTTGACCAGGTCACCAATATCTCGCTCGCCACTTTCGAAGTCACCATCTAGGTCACCTACGTCTAGCCTTAATTCACCGAGAGGCAGTATAAGAAAGCTTTCAGATTTGAGCGAAGACCAAATAGTACCTGACATTGAGCGTATAAAACGTAAAGACAAAAAGAAGCTTACTTTGAAAACGAAACCCGAAGATAAGCAAAAGATAACAAGCAAACTAAACAAAGGCGGTTCATTGGATACTAATGCTACAAAAGTAAAGTCTTTGCAGACTCAAAAGTCCTTACCATCGAGTCTTAAAGAGAGACCAGACTTTTTGACAGTACCGCCACTAGAAATAGCGCGTGCAAAGAGTCAAGAACTGGAGCAAACTGAAAGAAAGAAAATAGGGAAAGAAAAGTCCAAGTCATTGGAAAAAATGGAACTTAAGCGTGGAGGTAGCAAGGAAAGGACTAAATCTACAGAAGAAAGTGACACCGAAATTGCAAAGCGTAAAGAAAAACAACAGATGCTGTTTGAAGCAGCTCTGAAACAAACTAAAACAATAATTAGTCCTGTCAAAGATACTATGCCGCCATTCCCACCACCAGAAGACAAGATTGTTGTGAAAACTGAGGGCGACAAGATAATCATAGAAACGAAAATTACTAGTAAGGCGGAAGATCACGTTTTTATTGCCAAGTCTCCTAAAAAACTCGATAACAAACTTACCGGAAAAATAAGCAGAAGTTTCGAAGATCAAAAGACTTCGAAAACAAGTGGCAAGTTGAATAAAAGCCTGGATGACAAATCTAGTAACTCAATGGAAGATAAGATTGACGATATCGTAGCTTTGCAAAAATCACCTAAGACATTGTCTAAAAAACAAGAGATCAAACAACAGATTGAAGGAAAAGTAGTTTACCAGAAAACAAGTGTCAAATCAAAAAGCTTGGAAAGAAATGTGGACGCACATCTTGATGCTAAAGTGAAATCAAAAAGTTTGGACAGAAATTATGTGACTCCTCAAACTATAACTTCGCCAGATACTAGTGAAGTACATTTCAAGCAAGAGGTAGTTAAAGTAGAAGTTCATCCTAGCGTTGAGGAGGAATATGAATTCACAGCACCTCTACCAAAGAAACCAGGCTCAAAAGATGTTTCACCTACACATAGCTACAAAGAAAAGGAGGATGACTCATCCATAGAATGGATGACAAGCTCCCAATCCCAACACACGGTTATTGAAAATGATACGCAGAATGTTATAATAGAACGTCGAAAAATTGATATTTATAACAAACAACAGCGACAAAATGAGTTACAGGAAAGCAGAAGCGCTCAAGACGTACATAGTCTACTATCTGAAAGAAAACCAGAAGTAGCGCGATTAACCAGCGAAGAAGAATCGCTAACTGAAGTCAGTGAACTAAAAGTATCAGATGAAAGCCATATGCTCGGTGTATCCTTGCCGTATATTGATGCCGATAGCTCCTCGGATCAAGATGGTTCGAGAAAAGATAAGAAAACAAACCTTTCTCGTGGAAAAAGTGACGATAGTTCTTGGGCAACCGTTGATAATGAAGAAGAAGAAACTGCAGATACGGATTTGCCTCTTTCTGACAATGGGAGTGGCAGAAAAAGTAAGAATAAAAGGTCTTTAGATCCTCAAGGTACATTTGACGAATCATCTACAAGCCTGGCCGAGTTTCTGAGACATGAATCACAGACACAAATATCTGAATGTGACTTAGAAACAAAGAAATCAAGAAAAACGCCACCGAAGTCCATTGACTTTGCAACACTTAAACGTAAAAAGAATAAAATCATTGTCACACCGCCTCAAGAAAATAGTCCTACTGTGGAAAACATTCCGTTTATTGATACTAGCTCGAAATCTACTAACCAATCTGAAGGAGAGCAGACAGGCAGCTCGGGAAGTGCTAAAGATATTTCGCCGACTGATCAGAAAAATGAAAAGCTACTTGCAGCCAAATCTAGACGCAGTGAATTATTAAAGCTAAGCGCTGAACGTTCACGTAGTTCCGAATCAACTTCGTGGACTAGTATTGAAAAAGATGTAAGTCCATCGAGTGCTCATATTAAAGGCAGTTCTATTGATGATGAATCTAGTGTTAGCTGTTCTATTGCTAGACCATTGGGCATATCACAAGATATCGAAAAGCTAAATAAGAAAGATAGAGAGTGTTTGGAAGAATTGAAACAGGCCATGGAATATGGAGAAGAACATTTAATGACTCATAATGTTTTATCAAGTGAACAATCAAAATCAAATTCAAAATCACCTTCGCCTGGACCAGAAATGAGCCGCATTGAAAGTCCACGTAGTCCTCGCAGCCCTCATAGTCCAAGAAGTCCACATGGACCAAGAAAATCGCCAATTCCGACTCTAGAAAAACAAGGCCAAGTTGATTCTCAGAAAGCCCCTACCGACTCAGATTCAAGCTCTGAGAGCATTGATAAAACTGTAGAACGACTAATATCAAAACCAAATATCAGAAAAACTAACCTTGATAAAATAGGTAGAGCAGTGGCCGAAGAATCAGAATCAAGTCAGTCGGCTGCATCGAAAACTTCCGATATTAAAAAAGATGTTACGAGACCAAAGAAAACGAAGATATCTATTACAATATCTCAAGAAGATCAAAACACTACCGTTGACTTCGATGACGATGGCAACGTAATTGCTACTCCATCGTTTGATAGAGATTTAATAGCCAAGAAGCGAGCACTTAACAGTGACCAAAAAAGCTCTTCCAAATCAAGTATGGATACTACAACTACAACAACAACTCCATCAAAAGGATCATTGAGCGTTGATGATTCTTCATCGAGGAGAAGACGCCTAGATGATCAAAAGAGTTCTTCTAAATCTAGTATGGATTCAAGAGGTTCTCTTAGTGTAGAATCTAGGGGTTCATTCGAGACAACTGAATCGACGTCTGGATCTTTAGGTGAAGCATATCGCCGCGGTGAAGAGCTTAAACCGACATGGCGTCCGTTCTTTGGTGCTTCGGGTAGTGAAAATAGCACGAGTATTGAAGAAGCATGGATACCGCATGATCACGAAGGCTATGAAAATCTCAACTTAAATAAAGAAAGCTTTGAATACAATCAAAAAATGATGGATGATTTCCAGACTTTTTCTAAAAATCCACCACTTTCGTCACATGGTTCAAAAGATTCAACAGAGGCTGATTTCACTGACGATCTCACTGATTTCCCAGTCAATTTACTATATCCTGCAACTTCTTCAACCTCTTCAAATGACTTGGTTATTGGGTATGGTCAAACCTTTGGACGCACTTTATCTCGGATATCGGAACGCAGTACCGCTTCTGAAAAGACAAGCGCTGACGAAGATTCGACCAAAGCTTGTTCTCGATCTGAAAGTATCAACGAAGAGTCCTTGAACTCAAGCGACCACCAGGCCAGTCTAAGCTCTGATCCTCCGAGTAATGCTAACGTCGCCTACATATCGGACACGGATAGGCGTACGTCAGCCGAGATGCCAGATATTCCTATAGATCAGACAAAGATAAGCGAAATGTATGAGTCTAGAAGGGAAGCGGAACGAGTTGCTAAACGAGAAGAAAGTTTAGAGCGCAAGAAAACTTCTGATAGTCCTAAAACCCGGAAAACCGCAAAAAAACCTCCATCTAAGCAATCCTCACCAAGTGACAGCCAAGAGTCCGAAGACTGGCCCCTACCAGAGTTACCACCTGTAGCCATTAAAGTGAAAGAAATTGATGAACATCACAGAAGGAAATCCAGCGATGAGTGGCCTTCATTGCCATCAAGCCTCCTTGAGACTCCGATTGTAGAAAAGGTACACATTTATTACATGAGTAATGAACCTGAGCAAGCAACACAAGTCATTCTCAAGTCTGAAAGCTCTAAAGATCAGCTGCAAGGTTCGGATGATGATAGCGACACTCTTAACAATGAAAACGAACTTGAAAGAGATGTTCCTGAGTCAAAATCAGAAAAATCTATGAGTAGAGCTAGCGAAAAAACGTCTAGAGGTGTGAAACCGATCCCTTATGACAAATCTGGGTACATGGTAGAACCTTTAGAAAAACCTGAAAAAAGTGTTGTGCCAAGTTATGATAAATCATGCCTGAGCGGAACACTTAGTAAATCATGTCTTATGGGTGACATGGGTACTTGCTGTTCTAACACTGAACATAAATCGTTTACTAAAAGCAATATAGATGAGAAGGTCATCATAAACCAACCTCAAAAGTCTCCTACCAACAACAGCCCAATATATGATGATGATCACTTATTTGCTGATGATGTATTCGGTGGTGACAGTAAATCACTTTCACCAGACTTTGATAAATTCTCGCAAGTTGGAACTCAAAAGTTGTCGCTAGGTTCAAACAACTCTGATACTTCAATTGACGATTTACTATCTCAAACTAATGCAGAAGATACTGTTCGTGCAGTAACTAAACTTAGTACTGGTAGCGCTAGTGCTTGCAAAAGATGCAGTCATAGTAGTCACTCGGAAGAAGAAACGAGCTCTTTCGGGACAGATTTAGACGGAACTGTCAAAATTGGACTTCCTCAAAAGAAATGCACCCATAGCTCTCATTCGGAGGATACGTCCATTTGCTTGAGCATATCTGAATGGTCTACAGGAACAAACACTGTTCGCCAGTATGCTAACCTTTCTGCGTCTGAAAGTGTGTCTGTGCCTAAAAGCGAAAAATCTGAAAATGCAAAAGCTTTTTCGCAGACAAGCAAGAAATCAGAACAGAAGAAAGAAAGACCGAAAATAGGCTCTCAGGCTGAACCTAGTTCTAAAAGCAGCAGCTTCGATAAAACTTCCGAGAATATCAAGTATGATAAGCTTTGCAGTTCAGAAACAACCATATCACGAAAAGTTGACAGCAGTTCTGGCACTAAAAGTGACAGCACTCTGACATTGGCGCAGTCAATTTCTGATTGGTCTGCCAGCACAAGTCATACGCTTGTTGCTACTGCTCGCGGCGAAGATAAAGATATTGAAGATACGAAGTCAGACGACACTATTATAATAGAGCTGCCGCCACCCCCTATAGAAGAGGAGACGTATGTCGAACCGTCGACTTCGATGCAAAAGTCGCCTACGATCGAGATACATGAAGCAAAAGAGCCTGTCCTTAGACTGACTGCTCCCTATACTGCAAAGGGAGATAAATCGTCTTCAATAAGTTATAGTGATAAGTCTGATAAATCTAGCTCTAGTTCGCTTAGTAGTCTGCAGAAACATACAAATGGCGTACTAAGATTTGATCAGAGACTGAAAGGCTTTCCGCTCCCAGAAGATGCAACTCACGAACGATATCAAAAAGCGCCTCCAAAAAGTATGAGTTACGAGGAACAAAGTCAAAGATATATTAAACCTACTGCTCGTTGTCAAAGTGAGGATAGCGGATTTAAACCTTACTTTGTTGCTGAACAACCCGAACTTGATATCGATATGCCATCTCAGCTGTACAGTCAAGAAGAAAAACATAGTGAGCGTTATCAGAGCCAAGAGTTTTCAAATATTATTCGCGATGAGGCGGGTAACCAATTTATTCGGTCCGATTATAAACCTCTAGCAAAACACGCTAGCTACGATGATAAAACATTATCAAAAAACCAAATAAAGGAGTATAAAACATCTGCACAATACCGCAGTAAACCTAAAAGCTGGTCGTTCCATGAACATTATCTGAGTTCATCAGACTTGCCAATAATAGCAGTGCCTGAAGTGCCTTCAGTGCACAGGGAGTTACAGGAGAAACGATCAGGAGACAGATCTGTAAAGACTCCGCTCTCTAGATGCTCTCCATATTACTCGAGTAGCTTAAGCTCGGAGTCACCACCGATACAACCACTAAAAGCGCCAGTAAAGAAGTCTCTTCTTGTTAGAAATATTTCGCTGAAGAGTCCTCCAAGTGGAAATGATACAGACAGCTCTTTGGATGTCTGTAGAGATCCGAGAGAACGAATGAGAACATTTAGGCGCAAGAAACAAGTAACGAGTGCCAGGAAACGACAGGAAAAAATCCAAGATGTTTTAGAAGAAGATTCTACCAAGAGCCAATGTTCTTCAGAAAGTGATAAACTTCAAGGGGCCAAATATCTTTCCGTAGATGATTCAGTGCGCCGCATAGAGAGCTCAGAATGCTCTGATAGTTATCTTCCAGAGGTTGAATCAGGTTCCTCTTCTAAGGGAGACTCCAAACATTATGATACGCAAGAAGTAGCCAGTTACTCAGAAGATGAAGGCCAAGAGGAATATGCTCAGTATCAAGGAAATACTTACGAAGCACAACAGTTCCCGATAAGTATTACTCCGGTACAATTCCAAGGGTTTGGGTCTTCAGCAGATGAAGACGAAATGGGTTTTCCAAGATTTGATAGATTGGGCCGGCTACGTCATCCTTATTTGGATTCCCAGGAACCACAGTACGTGCAAGAAGACAGTCCACCTCGAGTGTCATATTCAAACAAAAGCAGTCGCCAATCTTCCTTGAAAAGGGCGAAATCTACACAACATCGTCATTCCGAAGACCTCGGTGAGCCTTCTGGCATGCACCAACAGCGACAACAAATATTTTATGACGAACAAAGTGACAGAGACGATTCCGATGATTACGCATATCCAGTTGATACAATAAAACGAGCACCGAAAATGTCTAAATCCGGCAGCTACTTATTCGAGCGCGGAGAATCGGTAGCTTACTCCGACACAGAATTACCACCACCGATTAAAGACGAGTACGAAGAATACAGGGGCAGTCCTTATCCGGAACATTACGAGGAAATAGAGATGTTCCAAACACAGGAGTGCTACCCGCAGTACGACCAAGACTTAGACGGAAGGAGGGACATCAACGATGAGCGCTACGCTCGTGATCTCGACCAACGATTTAGTTTGAACAACGTTGAACGGTTCTATTCTAGTCATTATGTGGACTCGCAAGCTTCCAGTGACAGTCCGGAGCAGAAATTTGATGTTTCCACTCTCCCGCCGCCTCTCTGCTCCGACGATGAAAACGATTAGATGCCCGTTCGAAAACAATTTTAGCGAAATTTACTGCGCTTGTGCTAGATCTTTATCTAAGGTTTAAAATACGATACTGCACCTTTATACTATGGCATTATTAATACTTCGTTTGTTTGTCACGCCAATGTCATGGAAAAGGAAGATGAGTAGACAAGTCTGTCTTCCTGGTTGCTTTTTCAACGAAGTTTTAAGAGCGATCTAGCACTTCCGCATATTTTATTATTTAGTTTAAACTGTCGTCTCCTCTTGCATGTTCGAAGCGTGTTTGTTATTTTGAGTGCGTGCGGTTTTGCTCTGCGTTCCCAAATTTAAATTCAGATTAATGCAATTAATTGTTATATTGGTATTTGATATTAAGGTATATTGAATATTTACATTCTCACTTTGAATACCTATTTAGAAGAATTGATTAAAATTTACTATAGTGCCAATCCCGGATAGAGTGATCCTTTATCATAAAATTATGCGATATTGTACCTAGTTTACTAAGTAATTAGGTGTAGTTATGTGTACTGATCGAAATTATTCATCTTCGACATTTTATTCACAAACAATCTGATTAATATTTCATAAATCTATTCGTAACTAATCATATTAGATTTATTTAGACATTCAAATCTGCAAGGTAATGCAATACAGGTATAAAACACATGTACTTAGTGCCAAACTTTTATTCATTAAATGTTTTCTGGTTTCTGGAAACTACACATAAATATCTGATTTTCTCACGATAATTTTTCATAATAATTTCAGAAACCAGGTATTAGTGTCAAATATCCATTTTGTTGCTGTCCATTTCTTAACAAATTTTAAGATAGCTCTATCACTTTCTCATCTTTGACATGTGAAAGAGATAGCAAATTTACATTGACATTCCTAAAGACATCAGTTTAGAAATGTCAATCTTCTTCATCTTATCCTAAGCCTTTTTCCCATTATCTGGGGTCGGCTCTGGGGAGTGTAGAAATGTCAATACCATGTATTTATTTGCTATGAAAGATCATAATGTCAAAGTTGAGAAAGTGACAGCGCTATCTTAAAATTAATGAAGGAATGGTGCGGCCAGAATATATAGCAATATAAATATAACCAAAGAATAGTACCTTGTTTATCGAGGGGAGAACATGACCGATTCCCACACGAGGGTGTAGTTTGAGGCCCGAAGCGCAGCTGAGGGCCTCAATACACACGAGTTGGGAATCGCATTTTCTTCCGAGTTATACATAGTGCTTTATACTACACCTACGAGGAAAATATAATCAAAAATCCTTGTAAGATAAAGAATGATATCACTTACATGAGAAGATAACTTAAGAACATTTGAAGTGTCATCATCCATGCGAACAGAACACAAACAAACAAAACACATATTAATACAGTTACACATTACATCGAAAACACTAAACACTTAATTTACATTAAATAAGTCATATAAATCAAAGAACGAAAAAGAATTCGCGCGGACATGTTGATTTTGCCATATTTTTTACTTAAAAATATAAAAGAGACAAATGAAGCAAAGCACATACTGCCAAAAAATGTAAGTGGCCAGTATCATTTTGTGGGCTTCGACATACAAACTTTTTGTTTTTTGGCATCCGCCTGTTTCTAGTTTTGAATTATGAATTTAAAAAATATAAAGGAGGGGAGAAAATACTTTCTCCCCTAGGGGAGAAAGTAAATCCCATATATTTTTGCCGCCCGCATATTCGTTCGCTTGGATTTACGTACTTTCTTTCCTTTTTTTAAGTAAGAACTAATATACTTTCCGAATAGGTGTAGTATAAAATAGTATTACGTGTAAAGGCTGTGATTTTATTTGTGTGGTGGAGATCCAAGATCATAGTTGTTTTATTTAGGTGTTTACTGCTCAAACTGACATTCCCATTTACGCACACTCTTGGTACCGCTTAATAAAGGTTGTTCTTATTTACACTAATGAATTATCACTGAAAAGTAACCAACGTTATATTTACTTTAAAGAACACTCTTTGTTATTTGGTCAATTTTCACGCGTTACAATTTTTTCGTCGCTATACTTCATTTCACTAAATGCACACAGTTAAACAATATGGGATCTGTATTCGTGCCAAAACTGCTCAATTTTTTCCACAATTTGTTGAACGATAAATTCTAAAAACGGTTTTTGAATAAAACTTTTGTCTTTTATGATAATAGTTCGTTTAGCGAATAAATATGTCGTCTGATTGAAAGTTAGTGCTAAAATGTTCAATCATCGAAATTTTTTAAATGTAGGTACCAAATCTTTGTGTTTTTCTATTTATTAATTGTTACGTTTTTTTTTTATTGAAAATATAAATAAATGAAATGAAAGCTACGCTTCTTTGTTAGAACTTTGCGCAAACGCAAATGCATCGACATTTTGAGGCTTAAAAGTATCGAAATATTTATCTTATCTACCTTATAGTGAAACTATGGGTTTCTAGGAAACCACAGAAAATTTCATTGTTTGAAGTAGATATTATATTGTATTGTTTACAAAATGTAGTAGAATTTTACAATTGTTTAAAATTTTTATTGTTAAAATGACCATCTTCATGTTCTTACGTTACCATACACATAAGTGACTAGATAGGTCTAGATAAAACGTTGTAAACCTGTGTGTTGAAATAGCAAGCCACATTCAAGGAATGTTAAGATACTTGGGTATAATATAGGAATTTGTCCATTTCATTGTTGTGGACACTTAAATTGTGTCTGTCAATAAATGATACTTTTTGGTATTTCATCATGGATGAATTGCATAAACACAATATGTTTTTACACAATACTTTTAAAGATCAATCATGAAAACCATATACAACGTGTAACAGAAAGGGTATATGCATCGAGAAATGTGTGAATCTAACCATGATACTGAACAACTTTCCCTAAGGAACATAGATCGAAATACGAAAAAAAAATTGACTTCCCATACTAATTACGCTATCAGCTGACACATTTTGTATGGAAGGTCAAATTTATTTTTTTCGTTTTTCGACCTATGTTCCTTAGGGAAAGTTGTTCAGTTTCATGGGTAGATTCACACATTTCTCGATGCATATACCCTTTCTGTTACACGTTGTATAATAAATATTTTTATTTAATTTTATTTTTTCATGTTTTTATTATTATTATTAACTATACTCATCATCATTTTACAACATTGCAATGGACAAATACTGCCAACACTTTTGAAGAGTTTAAACATAATAAATAAAGCGATAAATAATAAATGTGGTCCCCCTTCCCCTTAGACTGTAGTTAGTAAATTGTATGGATGTGTACTATAAAATAAATCCCCCGCTTCATCTAGGAAGTTGTCTCTGAACGAGAGTCAATTTTATCATTTTGGATACAATTATGCAGTTATAAAGAACTTTAAAATTTAATTGCAATAATTTGGAAAGCATACTTTGACTCCTAAAATATAAAAAGAAGGAAAGGTGAAGTCGTCGTTTAATAATACGGGGTGTAAGGGACAGCGTCCCGCAAACTTATAGGGGTTGCTCAGTCAACGAAACTGAACAACTACCACCAGGAATTTTTTTCAGGAAATGAAAAAAAAAAATTTGCTTTTTCATACAAAATGACCACCTCGATCAGACAATTTGTATGGAAAAGCAAATTTTGATTCCTGGTGATATGTGTTCAGTATCGTTGTCTGAGCAACCCCTATCAGTTTGCGGGACGCTGTCCCTTACACCCCGTATATGGTAATTATCGTCATATGTGATGTCACAAAATCATCAATGTACATACAGTACGTTAGGAAGTCGACAAAAAAATATTACACATTTTGTCAGTCGTTGTATGGTCGTTCTACATATGAATTAGTTAACCACTACGAAGTTATTTGTCTGTGCTATATTTACCGAGTACTGTAAGATTGAAAAGTGAAGGAATGATCATAAATCTGTTAATATTAATTAAATTTTAGGGTTCTTTATAGGCTCCAAATTGTAAGTGAAGTTAACGGTATTATTTAAATGCATTGCAATGCAATCAAAATTCTAACTATACTCAGGAATATCTGATCTGAGTTATGAATATCTATGTTCGATTACTAAGAGCACATAAGAAAAATTCATATAAATTCAGTCTAGGAAGTGATGTTTTAAATACTTATTGCTAAGATTGTTTGAACATCTTGAAACAAAATAATTCACGGAAACAAAGTAATTCATGGAAGTCTTTTTAAAGCTTATGATTATAACTAGAGGTAACCAGAAAAACAATGCAAAATACGTGTAAAATGAGGGACTTGTCTGGTCTTATAAGAAACAGTCACATTCCTAGACTGAAGTTTGTTATTTTACAAAATTAAATTGTTATTTTCACAGTATTCAAGTTTGAAATGCTGATTTACGTAAATACACAGGCTGGATAGTGTTCAATTATTGGAAAATAGAAAAATATGTGTGGCGCGCGAAGCAATTTTAGAATAGTCGTATGGGGGCGACCTCTCTACTCGTAGTTAGTGCAATAACGATCGATATTAAAACGTTATAGATAAGTAATTCGACTTTTGAACGTGTACAATCCGAATAGACTGTATAGTTGTTTTTGATTTGTTTTTGAGGGCACTTTTTGGGCAGCTGGATTTAGGAATGGAATCGAGCGTCTACTCATGTTGATTTGAGAAATAACATGTCAATATGATGACCTCGGTATCTCAGTTGATTGATAGAGCAATGAAAAGGTATTCTAAGGTCGCAGGTTTAAATACTGCCCAAGTCGAATTTTCGATTTGATATTTCTCGTATTTAAGAAAAAATTGGAATGACGTCGGTTCGGGAAAGCATTGGGAATTACAAAATCGTCTTAAGGGTCTATGTGCTCGCGGCAACTGTCCCTTTCAAACCAATGACAGAATGCGCGCTCTGTCCTTTTCTAGCATGGGGCTGTTTCAAGCCGATTTCATATATTTTTGCATATATCTCAATGTATACAAAAAGTATTGAAAAACAGAGTTGATTATGATGTTCTTCATAATTATACGGTGATTTCGATATAACATTTGCTGTTTCTAAGCTTATAGAAATGTCACAGTTGTTCAAATTCGGCATTGAGACGCCAGTTTTTCATGATATTTCTGATGATTTCCTGGTGTAATCATAGTATTTTTAGATTATATCTATGAATCTAGTTGTTCTCCATATTTTAGAGAAGCTAACCATATATAGATTTATTGAAAATTCAACTATTAACTATACTAACAAAGTCAAATGCCGGACCGTGTTTAGCCCGATTTAGAGTACTTCCCTCCTTAATAATAAATATTGTACATACTGAAAGCATATTCTCACAGCAACCATTACTACTTACACAGATATTAGAAGGTACAAAATGATTCGATGTATGCAGTGAGCGTTTGCTTTTAGTATAGCATTGTGTCAAAACATACCATGTATTTTCTAGTGTGCCCGCATTTATAAAACATAAAAAAAATAACAATCAATAGGACCTTCAGGAAACATTTGGAATAACATTGAATTGCATTTAAACGCGTTCAAAATTGAACATAAATTTATCATTGAAAATCAATAAATGCTTTACAGACATTTTGAATACAAGCTAAATAAAGTCTTAAAATAACTGATTCACATTGTTCCTGTATGTTTCTTGCAACGAAAGAGTTATTAATTGAAAGACTAATCCAGTTGTCCATTAGGTGCGAGTTTCGATTGGAGTGTTCTTCCTCTTTGAATTTATATGTAAGTTTACTGTATCCCCGCTATACACGGCTGCCCTCACGGTTGGGGATAGTTAAACAATAAATTAAATAAAACAATACTACATGGACTTTTAATGTTATGTTTGTATTTTTGATCAATTTTGCACTCGAAAGTGCTAGTTATTTTTTTATAAACCTAGGTATTTCCTCTGAAAATTCCGATCCTTCTTTATTAGGTTTGTAATTTATTTTGATTGTTTATGGATAATTTTAGTTTATCCCCAACTTTTTGGTTTATATTATATCAGATAGCCTTCTTTTTAGTTAGTTATATAAACTAAGCAGCCAGGGAGAGTTGTGTAAGTAAATAAATTAACTGTAAGCATGAATTTCTGTATGATTTTATGTTGTAGATTGAATTCTAATTTTGTTACAGATTTCAGTGTATTTTTTTTTACTGTAGGTTTAAGTGTTGCTTTATGTGAGAGTCATTATTTTTTTACACACACACAAATTATAGTATTTTTAATCTGTTTAATGTTTTTGATTTAGCAAGTATTTTATGTTTGAATTCAATTTGATGTTTAACATTGAGGATTCCTGGCAATATTGATAAAAAAAGCTATTTGTCCATCTTAAAATGTAGGTATTATGTTGTGTTGGTGGTCACAAAATGTATCCTCAAGCATATTTTTTTTTTTATGTTTGTTTTCAGTAGCGATAATTTTGCCGTTCAATTTATTTTTTACAAAATGTTCTTGTGTTTGTTTTAAAATGTTCTTCAATACTCATAGAATAATTTTTCTAACTAATCTATCAATTTACAGACGAAACATCGCCCGAGGATGAGAACACAGTGTCATCAGCAAGCCTCTGCATGTCGCCGAGTGCCGAAGACAGATCTCTGACAGATATAGACAGAACAGACGCGACGGATAACAATGTGGAACCTATAGAACACAGGAAGCCCCTGTTCGCCTCGACGCCAATGAGTCGCCCGCTCACCAACGGACACGGCGACAAAGTGAATAGCAATAACAATAATAGAGCATCTAACTGTGATACGGTTAACGGAAATGTCAATGGTAAGCACGACAGTTGAAACTATAAAGATTTAACAGTGAACGATGCCATCATACTTGTCATTAATAAAAACCATTTTTTTTGCAGTACATATAGTATCGGAGTCTACAAATAGCATGGATGTATTGAGTGGGGGCGAAAGCGATGCTGGTGATACTTTGAATAGGAGAAATAATAATAGGTAAGATTATTTCACTCAACTTTTCATCAAGATGTCATTCCTAAAAAAGTGACAGGGCTATCTTAAAATTTGTTTAGATGTTTCGTAATTTTCACCTAGTCTTCTTACGTTGACGATTTAATGCATAAAGAGAATTTGAAATCTTTAATAGGAGATAATATTTGGTTGACAGTATATCATCAACACTAACGAATACACTACGCGAGAATCCAGGCGACTTGTCGAAGCGGCGCGGTTCGGGAGATCTCACATACTTCATTGCAAAGGAACTATTGATGACCGAGCGCACCTACAAACGAGACTTGGAACTTGTTACGGTCGTAAGTACCTAGTATTTCCGTTCCTATAGTGTAAACTCTGAATTTTTAACTAAATTGATCCACCATTCAACGATAAATATTTTGAAATCTATCCTAACTATAGGAATTAAGATACCACCGACACAAATATATTTATTCTTTTTCTGTTGAAGACATGCTGCCATAGTTTGGTCACTTTCAGTTTTAATGGATGCCTATTGGCCTTAAAAACACCACAGCCACGTCGCGCTGAAATTTAAAGTACCAGTTTGTCGCCACGGATGATTGCGAAGAGTAATCCTTTTCGTTCAAATGTCGTATTATTTTTTGAGAACTGTTATCATTGTTTCCAGACGTTTTCATCTAAAGTGTCAGGTCTGAGTCCAGCTGGCGCGGACGTGGTAGCAGCTTTAGCTCGAGCATGTTTAGCCTTGGAGCCCCTCGCTTTACCCGCCGGCAGTCTACTCGCTAAACTGGAGAGATGTTTAGCTGCACACAATAGTGAAGGTAATGTACACCACTAATCTTCTTCACCACAGGATTCAATCTAAGAACTTTACTGGTTCTTACAAGTGTTGGATTGGATATGATTCTCCGTTTTAAAGTTTTATGACAATTTGTTTTTAGATAACGAGGAGCCGGAATACAAGAAAATTGCGGATCTATTGTACGATTACCTTTCCAGTACATATGAGGTATGTATAAGTAAAAGTAATTTGATTATGATAATAATGGTACGAAGTAACGCAGCTTTATATTAACAACATTTTATTTTTAATTACAATTTAATTGTTCATCTTAAATTTTATGGGGGTTTCGATTAGGGCCAATATTTCTCTTATAGTGCCAACCATTTGATCCCTAATCTTATTTTTAGGCTTACCAAACATACATAGAACATTCAGCCCCTCTAGTGGCGATGGTAGAAAGTATCCGTCGTCTTAGCCCTTGTGCGGACAAAGAGATCGCCTCGTTCGACTCGGCCTCGCCGCTACCGCTCACCTGCTTGCTACTGCGACCGCTGCATAGGCTGCAGCATCTGGAGAGATTGCACCAAGGTTAGTATAGTTGTATAATCTACAACCACCTTAGAAAATAAGAAAAAAAACAGTTTGAGCGTACACTAAAAATGTTTCCGAGCAGATTGAGTGCGGCACGTCATGAAAATTGAGAAATATACAAGAAAGTAAACGGGATGAAACTAAAACGCGAGTGAAGCGAGCTCAACATTTTAAGATTGTAGGTGAACTTGTGTTACGTAACGCGAGCGAAGCTCCTGCTCTTCTTGGTTTTGACACGTGATTAGTTGTTATTGAAGTAACAGAAACTTGGACACGCGATAGAACAGCTGTGGCCGTGGGTTCAAATTATTTTTTATGTTTGAAAATAGGTACATAATTTTGTTACAGAATTAGCGGACGCAATGAACAGTAGCGTAGCAATAAAGGCGTTGGAAATAGCCCGAGTGTTGGCGCGAGATGCGAGCGACCAGCTGCGACATGTGGAGAATCATGCTGCGCTCTGCCAGTTGCAAAGAGATATTATAGGTTAGTAAACATAGTCCTGTCATATCAGCAAACATAACCCTGTGACCATCGAACATAGTCCTGTGATAGGACTATGGGATAGGACTCCAGTCCTTAAACAATCAGACATAGTCCTTTCACACAAGCAAACATAGCCCTGATACACGCAAACATAGTTCTGTAACAATAAAACAATCAAATCCTGTCGTAAGTTAACTTATTCCTATCATAAACAAACCAATACATCTTAAAAAAATCGTTAACCAAAATCGATACTATCCCACCTATAAATGCTGAATGATATGTTTTATTACTATACAGGTTATGACAAGCTGTTAGTACCAGACCGAGAGTTCGTCAGACTGGGCTGTGTGTATAAGCATTCCACACACGGACTACAACAAAGAATGCTCTTTTTGGTAAGTATTACGAGTATACTCATACATACATACATAAATCACGCCTTTATCCCTAATGGGGTAGGCAGAGCGTCAACGAGCCAAACAAAGGTCGTTCCGCCACGTCTGACAAGTTTTGAGGGTTGTTTAAGATACAAATGTATATTGCTGTAGTGACAGGTTGTCAGCCCATCGCCTAAATTATACGATATACTAAAACCCTCAAATCCCTTAGCTGGTTTTTACAGCATGCCCGGGAGGAGATGCAGCTGGCACATTCTATGTTTTTCTCACACTCCCAGTCCAGTATGGAAGTTGCAGCAGTACTCATATACTCTGTAAAATCTAAGAATATAGCTGCAACTGATGCCATTCCAAATACTTTCAAATCGTTTTTTAGTATAACTGCTGTTCTCTAGTTTACGCACACACTGGGGTCAATTCTAGGTGCCATCTAAAACTAAAATTAAAATCTATCTCTCTCTTTTAAAATAATAAGATAAAAAAAGACTGATACTCTATGGTTTTAAACTTTTTCTGAATTATTTTGCACGTTTCCTCTGTATTTTATCTGCCATCTAAATACATGGCGGTTATATTTGGCAGATAACGCGTCAAATCTTGGTAAAATCATATGAAATTCATAGAGTATAGAGTCTGTTCGAAAAGAGAACAGGCATGGAATTTTGGAGGTTTTAGGTCAAAGACCTAGGCATAAACGCCACGCAACCAGCCGTGAGATAGTTAATACAAATGTGCGCCCTCCGATTCTATGCCTGTTCTCTTTTCGAACAGACTCTAATCGACAACCAAAGAGTATAAAATCTCATGTCCTTTATCAAACTTTTTAATCTGAAAGAGACATACTAGGTACTTAAATTTAGGTGGCATCTAGAATCGAGCTCACTGTTCGTTTACTTTCAGTTTAGTGATATTCTAATCCTGGCGTCGAAGGCGGGTAGTTCAACATTCCGCGCGCACGCCGCCATACCGCTGCAGGTGCTTGAAGTCAAACCCACCGAGTTACCACACTCATTTACATTAACAGGTATACACTGTTTTAATCTACCCATGATATTGAAAAAAGGCTTCACATGACGTCAACTGATGGGACATTTTGACTCACATTCCTTAGAGTAAGTGATTTAGTTTTGTGGGTAGAATCATCTCTCATCGGTACCTGTTCTTTTACCTTATATGTGCATGGACGAATAAAACAAAGAGGACTGATAACCTCTCTTATAAACTGCGTACACCGCTACTTAGCAGTGCCATTTATTGACATTAGCGAAATATTGTGTAAACATAATATGTATTTTAATTTAGATGTTTTAAACAGCATTTCTCATTGTGTATTTCTACTTTAAAAATCTTAAAAGATAATTTGGTTCAAGTTGTTATTGAATTTTTTCAATTTCATGACCTATATTAACAACGGACTCTTCGAGCAATATGCCAGCGCCATCTAGATTTTGCTCGTATTTTGACCTTTTTATCGAGTATCGAGGTACGCTCTCTAGTATGGCGGTTAGCAGTCCTCTAGAGTAGTTAGTCCATGATATGTGTTATTCATAGTGTTATGTGTTATTTTCATTGACAGGAGAAAACGTGAACGTCCTCCTAAGCGCGAGCAATGAACTAGAGTTCGGCGGTTGGATCCACGCGCTAGAGTTGGCCATCGAGAACGCGCGAGAACTACACATCGATATCGACACGGAGCTCACGCCGTATGAACAAGAAGCAGGTAACTTTGATCAATATATAAAAAATAAACTTTCTGGAATACAAATGAATGTTTTGTTTTTTTTCATTTGGCAACATTTGGTGTCCTTACTAAAACCACCCACGCACATGTTCATTACAGGCGAATGCTCGCAGCGAGGACGCACTAAAACAGTACTTAACCGAATTCTTGATCGTCATCTATACTTTTTATCGCATTAAAAATTCTAACTAGTTGGTTTGTTTGGCGTTATTTCTATTTTAAAATAAATTTGTCTTTCTAGAATTTATTATTAAAATCCTTTTTTTTTCTTCTGCAGGAGTATCAACAAGCTGCCATAGTTTATCTGGATCAACTAGTGGAGGTGGGTTAACCCACGTGTGCTGGCATCGAGTTACTTCACTATCCAGGAACCATCTACATCTCGCTATGGGGGTGAGTACTTATAGACACTGAATGATGGCAAACATCGATCCATAATAGGTATTAGGGATATATCGAAAAGGTTTTTTAATTGTGCGCAAGTCATGACCTTAATTTTCTGATTTATCACGTTTTCTTCACGGCCCTAAGGGAATGTAACTTTATACTGTGACCATTACCAATGACCATACATACATAAAATAATCACGCCTTTATCCCGAATTACAAAAATATTTCGGCACACGATTAGACCTAAACTATTCCATTCTACACGTAAATACAAACCCAAAATATACTTGGTGATTTTTGTCTAAAGCGTCACATCACTCAGATATTTTAATTTTAATATTGATTGTTTCGAAATTCGTGTAATATATCTTTGATTTAAAATATCCCTGTAATGTGACGCTTAAACAAAAATTCACAAAGGAAATTTTTGATTTCTATTTGTGCGTAGAATCGAATGGTTTGGGTTTTATTATTCGCCGCGACATGAATAAAAAATATAAAAATCGCCATTCACACAATGCCAGGCTCCATACAAAAATGTTACATCCCCTTTCTACCTTGATGGTAATAATTTAAATATCACAGTGTTAATTTTCAAATAGGTATAATATTTAGTCAGTATAGTAGCTTGACGATGTGACCAATAATGATATGATAATGATAACCCCATCATAAAAAAATAGGATGAAGTTGCTAATAATAGACATTATGAGAAAATTACACTTTGCGAAAGGGACTTTATTAAAAAGGAACATTTTGCGACCAAGGGACATTAGAAGAAAGGGATATTTTGCGAAAGGGTCATTTTACGAATACAGAGTCATTTTGCGACCTAGGGTCATTTTGGAAGAAAAATGTTGCATAAGGGACATTTTGCAACGAAGCCTCTTAAATTAATGAAACATCAGTGTTAATTTTTGAGTATAATTTTATTAGTGAGTATTGATTTTCCGTGCAAGGGCCATCATCCGCAATTGTAAATCGGTGGGCTCCACACTGGTGTTAGAAGTTCCGGTCACCCATCTTCCTTTAATCTTTTGTCGCGACGCGGAGAGTATTATAGATGGCTGCGGCGATAGTAGCTTGCCGATGTGGGAGATAGCGTTCAGCTTCTCTGATGGGCGGACTATCTGCAAATCGAAAATAATCAGGTCTATTTGGGATCACACATGTACACATGTTTTTAATCCTATAACAACTATTATAAAAGTGAAAGTAGTGATGTTTGTTACGCTCTCACGCAAAAACTACTCAACCGATCATCATGAGACTTGGCACACATATAGGCTAGATCCTGGAATAATTAATAGGATACTTTTTACCAACAAAAAAAAAACGCTACGCACCCGCTAGTAAATAATATTTTTTTACATTCTGTAACAGTTGTAACATAATCTAAAAATATTCGTCAAAAGTAGGTATTAAAAAATATAATAGACTCAAAATCTACTGCTACGTTTGACTCAAAGAACACACTAGCTGGTGTCGTAATTATTAAATTTACATTTCGTTAATGCCTTTATAATACGTACTCTGCCAAACACCACGTTACGTAGGTCCAATTGGGGCAGCGGTTTGAAAGTGATGTTGAATATTCCGCACATCTCGTCAGCGCGTGTCACCGACATTGACAGTAAACCTAAAACAGATTATATTTTTCGTACACTTATCCCGATTGCGAAATCACCAAGTATATTTCTCTATTCTTATGTGTTCCATCTTAGGTCTATCTCGCCGTTATATTTGTGCTACATCATGAGAAAGACTTACCAGGCATAGAATGTGAGAAGTGATAGTTTTCAGCTCCTATTGGCTTTCTCAGACCGCGTTGCGCGTAGCATCCAAAGCCATTATCGCGAGCCACATCGCCGCCTGCCCAGTACAGATGTGGTACTTTCCTGAAATGTTGATGCATTGAGTAAATTCTGAAAAATCGACCGACCTTGCCTGTTTCACTTATATTTTTAACCGACTTCCAAAAGGAGGCGGTTCTCAATTCGTCGTGAACTTTATAATAAAAGCTCAGTAGCGTCAAACCACTTCTTCTTAGCGTGTCGACTCCTGAGTTTTTGTTGTTGAATCGCGGTGAGAAGATCGGACGCATAATATTTGTCATGATGCACCACACGAGGGGCTCCTTTCTTGGCGCAGTCGGTAGGATACCGATATACATGTTTTGGATGAGGCTGACATAGTAAATGAGTTACCTGAAGAAATGTGTGCCTACATAGGAAAAGCCAACACCGTCGCCTCCCAGAAGCTCCAAAAAGAGACCGCAAGTCTTTGGACACACGTCAGTAAACAGTTCCGCTTGTAGCTCGCCGATGTCCGAGCCATTTTCGAAGCTTAGAGTGAAGAAAACTCTGTAATTACAGAAATATTCACTGACTGAACTGTAAACAAGAAAATATGTCTTTGGAAATATATTTATTTAGAGGTCATTTAGCACCGTTTTGGATCAACCCGGACAAAGGCAAGCTTGGGTTGCTTTGGCTTTAAAAAATGTTGATGTTTTGCATCGCTGTGTAGGAATGCCAGTTTGCTTGTAAGCTTTATGACATCTTGGTGAGCTCATTTAAACGATCGTAGACTCTATTTTGATTACCAATAATGATCTAGACTAGAATCGAGAGATAACCTATCGCTAATAAAAAACCACACGACTCAATCAAAGCTGTGTATGGAAGAATCACTTATGTTACCTGGGTCTCTTTACGCCCTTTGGTTTCAGAAAGATAGGATCTTCCATATCCTCTTGAGGTATAGGCGGGAACAGCACGAACTTCTTAGTGGCTCGGAGCACAATATCGTGACGATTCTTAGACCAGTCTTGCATGAGTGCTTCTGTTGTGTCGACTTTTGGACCCTTGGAAAATAATTCTAAATTAAACTATTTATTTATGTGGTTGCAATATCAGATAGAGAAAATAGTAACAGTAAGCTCTTGAACTTCTACATTCATGCAGAATTATCATCATTCCTCTGTTGCAGTCTAAAAGATTAGAAGCCGTCGAAATTAGACAATCCTTTTTCTCAATAATAATACACAAGTATTCTTTATGCGCCGTGTGTCAGAGACAATACAATGGTAGCTATTCGGCGTTGCAAAAAGCATGACTGGACTAATATAACTCCATCCCCGTAAATTTTTATCATAATAGAACAGAAAGGGTAAGTTCAGATTTAGTTAACTTATGTTCTTGCTTATTTATCTACTTTTACCAAGTTTTTACTTATCAAAAGTGGCAAATAGACTCGTCCTGTTTTCTCTATAAATAAGTTCCTGTATCTTTTACCTGAGTGGTTATACGTTCGTGAATCATCTTGTTGTCGCGGCTGATTCGCTTGAGCGCGTTCACTCGGTTGTAGTACGCCCAGAGACAAGCTTTCGGCTGCACTTTCCAGTGACTGTCCACGCGACCCTGATCATTGAAGAACGGTTATCATGAAAAGAATGAGGGGTAAGGGGATAATGCTAAGAAGTCTTTCGTCTGCGTTGGAAGAAATTAAAAAAGTTGGTAAGAAATTAAAAATTCGCCGCGGGCAGGGTTTGAACCTGCGACCTTCGGAATGCCGCTCCATCGATGCTCTGCCAACTGAGCTACGGGGAGGTAGTCAGAATGGCGAATTTAATCCTTACTTCTTTTTAACACGTTCTAGTGGACATCATTCGGATACGCTAAGACCTTCTAGTTTAGATCTCTTCATCTTTTTCATTCTTTGCTTGACTTATCCTTATTATTTGTCCAGTATATCCCGGTACCCTCCCACTCATTGTTGTTAATATGAACTCAGTAATTACCCTAGTGAAATGCGCCCTCTTGATAGCGAGTACCATATCCATGTTCTCATCGTCGAGTCTTCGCCGCTTGCCTGTCCAGTCGGGGATCTTCTTGAACATGTGCCGGGTTTGGTAGTGGGGGGGCGTCGCGTCTACCTTCGGGCTCGTTTCTGCGAACTAGGAACAGAATAATTTTCTAGGTAGGAAAATGAAAGTCAGTGTTTTAAGGTTGCTGTTGATGAGATTCACCTCCGTCACGTACCTAATCGGTTAGGTTACAGCAGTTACAGAAGTTTTATTTGAAAATGGTGTTAGTTAATTTTAAACACCTTTGTCGAAGGATATTTTATAACATAAGAAATCGCGTTCACCATGCACATGTTCATGTTACTCTTTCTGTTCTAAAGAACACATAAACATTGCATTTCCAAATATTTCATCATCCACACAAAATATTCTTACCTTAGATTTATTCCGACGCACGTACAGCTTGTGGCTTTTCTCAATAACCTCTAGTACCTCATCCTCCGGTGGCGGCGACTTCAAATGCGAACCAGATCCCGTGTAATGCGCAGTCACCGACCCGGCTTTACTGTGCATCGACTGTGTGGAATGCACCTGCTTTAGTATAGCGTCAATGAGAGTCATCTTGATGAGAATAGTGGGATGGATGAATAAATAGAAAATAAAACACGTGATGTTTATTGATATGTAGTGAAATATTGGGGCAACGAAATCTAGATGGTCATGTTGTATGCGATGAACTTACGTCTAGACTTTAATCGGAATGTTGAGATTTCAAGTTATTTATTTTGGTAGCAAATATAGACAGTTGTTGGCACTTAGCCCCACGAGTGGCCGCCTGGTTATGACTATTCTCTCAAACAGCTTGCCAGGTTACATTGGTGCGCGGGGAACTCAGTAAATATTAACAAATATCAACTTTTTTGTGCCCCCCCTGGGAATCGAACCCAGGACCTCCGGATCGAGAGCCCATGGCTCAGACCACTAGACCACGGAGGCAGTTACTGTGGGCTACTATATAGTGCTCGATTAACCTTAACATCTTTATTTCAGACGCAACTCTCCGGCTATCTACTCCGCAAGTTCAAGAACTCGCACGGCTGGCAGAAGCTATGGGTCGTTTTCGCAGCATTCACTCTCTTCTTCTACAAGAGTTGGCAGGACGAAAATCCCCTCGCATCCCTACCTTTATTAGGGTAAGCTATTTGCATCATATGTTGGGAGAGGATGAAAAGATGGATAAACTTTGTAAAAGATGTTTAGTATGGGTGGGATGTTAGTGAATGAAAGATGACCCCAGACGAGGGAATGATGATGATAGCATTATATAGTACGGTTTATATTTCTTAGGTACAACGTGGGCCCACCAGCGGACTCTGACGCCATCAAGAAGGAGTACGTGTTCAAGTTGCAGTTCAAAAACCACGTGTACTTCTTCAGAGCAGATAGCTTATTTACGTACCACAGGTAAGAGAAACATCTACTCACCACTACAGGCCACAGTTTGGCATATTGATGCACTGTGGCCCATGGAGTAGAGAATTATACCAACTGTGACCCGTCGAATCCTCTATAATTATAACTACTGTGACCCGTCGAATTCTAGAGAGTTATACCTACTGCACCCCGTCGAATACCTTCTGTGACCCGTCGAATTCTAGAGAATTATACCTACTGTGACCTGTCGAATTATCTAGAATTATACCTACTGCACCCCGTCGAATTATCTGGAATTATACTAACTGTGACCCGGCGAATCCTCTATAATTATACCTACTGTGACCCGTTGAATCATCTAGAATTATACCTACTGTGACCCGTCTAATTCTCTACAATTATACCTACTGTGACCCGTCGAATTCTCTAGAATTATACCTCCTGTGACCCGGCGAATGACGTGACGGGATACACGATGTAGTTTTTCTCGTTAAGACAACGTTGCACGTTGCTGTAACGTGGTTCGACGACAATGTAACATGTTTATGTTGTTTCTTTTTTATAGCCAGTAGACCAAACAATCTTACTTTTCGTGATAATTATCATAATTTGTTTTTACTTACAGATGGACCGAAGTGCTGCAGACTGCGATGGTGCATCACAAATAACGGTAACTCGACAATCTATTAGTAAATAGAAACATTCTTATCAATACTAGAAACGATAA
>JARACY010002432.1:0-42785 GCA_029255725.1 Scrobipalpa atriplicella
TGGTCCTCTCCCCCCCTACGAGGAACTGTTTACGCGCCAGAATCGATTAAAGTTTCTTTAAATACAACGGTTTTTGTATGAATTTTATTGCCCTTTCCTTCGATTTTAGTGCCCTTTCCTTTTTGCTCTGTCAAGCAATGGGTGCGTAATTATCTATTAGAAGCGATTGGCCGAAAGAGATTGCCTTTTAGCAATAAGGCCTAGGCCTCCTATAAGTCTTAACAGTTTTACTATTATAAGTACATATCTGTCGTGTAGGTACATGTCCGTCTTAAAAATAAATAATGTTCGCGTCGAACATGCTAGCTACAACACTATTTGAATCGGTAACAAGATGCAGCGATTACATTACCCGTTCTGCCGGGCCGGTGAGCAGGGCCGTTACTAAGGGCGTTTCATTTACATTACCCGGCCGCCGTGTCCCTATCTCAGTCGTCATTCGACCGTTGTACGGGAAGGATGGCTCCTGCGCTCTTCAAATATCGATAAACTGGGACAAAACTTGCCGCATTGCGGTCATAATTAAATAATGAATTAACAAACATACATTCAATAGTATCTAGCATTGAAAAATCTGAATCTCCTGATTGTATGAAAGAAAAAAAGACGTGCTTCGGAAAGCCGTCGGTCCCGGGTGCTGTTTTTGTCAGTGGGTCGATACACAAACCATGTCAGAGGCTTATTAGGTGTGCTATTGGGGGGTTTGAAAACGGGGCGGGTTCATCGGGTCGATCGACTCGAAACTCACGCGACATGAAGAAAAAGATAAATAAACATTTTCTGTTGGAGCCTAGGATCTAAATGCAATAGATTTGTGATCAGATACGGCATGTCTCTCACTATATGCACGTATTCATTCAAAATTTAATCGTATTTCTTGTGTGGTGGCTTAGAAATAATATTATACTATATCTCGTGAGTATAAGTGATATTATTTCTATGTTTGATGGACATTTTCAACGCGTATTTTATTACCGCTAATTGACAAAAACGTCCGCTCGCACTGAACGCCGCGCGGCGACTGAGCTCCCTTACTCCCTTACTGCGATTACATTACCCGATTCGCACCCGAAATCAGGAGGTAGGACGGTCGGGACAGCACGATCGTCCTTAATCAGGACCCTTACAGCAGCGATTACATTACCCGTTCTGCCGGGCCCGATTTAGGGTAGGGCGCTCAAAACGGTAAGTGTAATCGCAGTTAAGGAAGTACTAGGCTCCAAAAGAAAATGTTTATTTATCTTTTTCTTCATGTCGTGTGAGTTTCAAGTCGATCGACCCGATGAACCCTAATGTCAGAGTTTACAAACCGCCCAATAGCACACCTAATAACCCTTTGACATGGTTTGTGTATCGACCCACTGACAAAAACAGCGAGCGGGACCGACGGCTTATGTCCTCCGAAGCACGTCTTTTTTATCTTTCATACAATCAGGAGATTCAGATTTTTCAAAGGTAGATACTATTAAATGTATGTTTGTTAATTCATTATTTAATTATGACCGCAATGCGGCAAGTTTTGTCCCAGTTTATCGATATTTGAAGAGCGCAGGAGCCATCCTTCCCGTACAACGGTCGAATGACGACTGAGTTAGGTGGAGTTAGGGAGCCGGCGGCCGGGTAATGTAAATGAAACGCCCTTAGTAACGGCCCTGCTCACCGGCCCGGCAGAACGGGTAATGTAATCGCTGCTTAACAACGGTTACACAACGGCTAGGTAATAGTGCTCAAGTACTGCGCTTGGACAAATAACTTGTTAAATGCACAAACTGGATAATTTTATTTTTTTACACTCAACATTAATTTGATATATTTTTTTTTTATATAAATTTTTATTGGTATAAAATATACATTGGATAAATAATTACCTCTTGACAGGTTCATCTGCTGACATCTCAATCATATTAAAACCTGCCCAAATATCCACTTGTTTCCTTGAAGTGATTAGCAACCTTTTAAAACAACCGTGTACCTACAGTTTTACGAGGCGACCTCGGGCCCGTATCATAAAACGTCAATTTACAAATTACAAGTAGGTAGGACATTTCGATATACATTGCCGGTGAAGATATTAAAGAAATGAATTTAAAAACACCGCAATTTAAAATGTTTTTTGGCCCTTATGGGGCAAGCAGAAAGTCAAAGATTTATAAACACTGTTTCAGTCACGTCTGACACTGCTATAGATTCGTGAAGGGCCCGACACACCTAACCAAATTTTAACTAAAGTTATTGCCGTCCCTTTCTGCTCTCTCATGACCGTGATAGAAAATGACAGGTACCGATTATTAGTTAAGTCGTGATTTTTGCAACTACAAATTGCTCCATTGCTAAGGGTGACTTCAGAAAAGAGCGTGTTGTGGGTCTATTGTTGTAGAGTAGATAGGAGTCTGTATTATTGCTGTAGTAAAAGTGAAAGGTTAAAATGCCCAGCTTAAAAAAAAATCATCGAATTCCTCCTCTAATGACTAGTATATTCTGGCGACGATTCGATCGTAGACACGATTTACCTTAATTAAGTTGAGCCCTGTCACGCCCTGTCACTTTCTAAGAATGAAAAAGGACAAACAACAGGTAATTTGACTACTGACTCTATATTTTTAACCACTCCCAGTCCAGCATGGAAGCACCCGCGTAATGTACATCGAAATTGTATTTGTAGTCTGTATATATTTTTTTTTATGGCCTATAAATCGTCTTATTACAGGGTGTAAAAAAGTAATGCGTTCCTTAAAACCACATGTTCTACTGATGATACCAAACAACTTTCTCAAAGCACAAAAATTTTAGCTCGAAAAAGTTTTGCGTTTTCCATACAAAGATGCTCTCCGGGATCTGCAATTTTTTACAGACAAGGCAAAATTTTATTTCGAGCTACATTAGTAGAACATGTGGTTTAAAGGAACGCAGTACTCTTTCTTACACCTTGTATAGTTTGATGAAACCAGCTTCTAGTCCTCGTGCGGTGAATCTCAAGTCTCCGTGACTTCCTGCGGTAGAGCGGTGGACACGAGCACGCACAGACAGCTCATCCATTAGCAAAAAGATGGGAAACTTGGAGGATATGTGATGGAGCAAGTCGAGGCAGTCGAGCATTGGCAAATTAGTTACTTTGCTAAAGCTGGACGTATTCATGAAAGACCAGACTGTCACCTAGGTATAGTATGAAATAGTTAAATTGAAAGAAAAGATGCTTAACACTAGCCTGCTAAACCATTTGTTTTTTTGATAAAATCATTATACAACCATTACAGGACAAGCCTAAGGCGATTGTATACCATGTCAGAGGCCTTATTATCTGTGCTATACTTAAGGGGGTTTTAAAACTCTGACATCAGAGTTCATCGAATCGATCGACTCGGTAAGAAGAAGAAGTGGGCTGCTGGCTGCTGGAAATCTTCTGTGGGCTAGATGAGAATAATTCTTCTTATGTTAGATATTCTTGACAGATAAAGCATCATCAAGTGTTGTCATCATATTGAGTGATTCTTTTGGCTACTGCGAGTAGCCACCGGCAATAGCAGGTTTTTTTATAACCCGTACACATAAAGAAACGATCTATAAATGACCGGCGTTACTTCCGGTAGTGGCAGCAAATTAGATTGTCGTTAATCAAGTGTAGGTAAACATTTTTTTAACAATGAAGGGGCAAGGTGGGGGCAAGGTGTGGGCAAGGTAGGGCAAGGCAGAGGCAAGGTGGGGACAATGTGTGGCGAGGTGGGGACAATGTGAAGAAGTATTCGAAGTATTTGACTACCTTGTACACAATTCTTCGGGTATCATTTCGCAGAACTTTGCCTTGCTTATGAGAATTCATGTTTTTCTTTCAGTTTTCATCGTTAGTTTTCATCCAATAACACTTACGCGCCAGCCACAATAAACTGATAATTTTTTTTGCTAGCATTACCGCGGTGTGCGAGTATAGACAGATATATGTTAGAGCAAGAGGGAACGACATCCGGTCGCCATTTTCAGATCGTTTCTTTAAACGCACGGCTTATACCTACGCACTGCACTCTTGTGCTCATGACATATCTCTAAATTTCTGCCATCTATCGTCATCAAGTGATCAGCAACCAGGCACTTGCCATTCTACGCGTTGCCTCCTGCACTCGTCAATACGCGCCTGATTCCTAAAGGTCATGTCTGCCACTTTTACTAACGACTGTCGCAGTTGTATGCGTTTTATACAAAGGTACTAGTTATATATATATGGCTAACCAGTAAAAAAGGTACATTTATTTGTTTTGGTTATTATACGATTATGTTTAAAACATCATATTATGCTACCGTTTTTTTCTCTGTATGTATATGGTTTGTGTTAAGTCGGGACTCTCCCAAGATAATGCCCTAAGCCAATATTCGAACCCAAGTGGGTGTCTTTAGGCATAAAATACCTGCGTACTGATGCCACCATAATTTTAGTCCCCACATAGCCCCACATCCAACAATACTACCACGTGAAGGGTAAGATTTTTTCCGACATATGACTCCTCCAAAACAAAATTGCTCTAATCATCTCCCAAGCCTTTTTCCCGTATTTCACGGGGTCGGCCGCCTAATCTAGGGGATTGAACGAGGGTACTGGTTTTTACACAGAGCGACTGCCATCTGACCTCCGCAACCCAGAAGGGAAACCAGACCCAATCTTAGATTAGGTTACACACAATCTTTGAATTTCTTCGTAGGTGTGTGCAGGTTTCCTCACGATGTTTTTCTTCACCATAAAAGCACCGAATAAACGTACATATGAAATTCTAAAACCGAAAAACACATTGGTACGTGGTGGGATTCGAACCACGACCTGCACAGAAGGCCGCGGCCCTATCCACTACACCATCCGGGTTACTGACAACAAAATTGCTCTAATACCGCGGATATTTCCTAACACAGATACCCATTTAATATTATTAATTAAAATATCCGTGTTTTTAGTTGTGTGGGAATTTTAATTAGCAGCCAATGAAACAGTGGGTCAATGGGCGCTTTTCCACTAGACGGCACGTCAACGGCAACGGCGACGGCACGGTACCGTCGACGATATCGTAGGTGAGATAATGTATGAAAATCAATGAAATTATATGACACGCTTTTCCACTTGCCGGCACGGCACCGTCACGGCATGTCATCGATTCCCATAGGTATTGTCACGTGATCGTCGCCGTGCCGTCGCCGTTGCCGTTGACGTGACGTCTAGTGGAAAAGCGCCCATTGGCAGGTTGTATTATTGTCATTGTTATTGAGTTAACATTATCAGATAACACTGATCAGGTGACAGTAGGTAATAGTGTTGCCAACCTCCAACGTTTTACCTACTATAAATTTGAAGTATAACTAAGGTGTCCTACTGCTCGATACTGGCACGCACATAGCAGGTCAAGGACATGTATTGTGTGTGTGTGTGTGTGTGTGTGTGTGTGTGTGTGTGTGTGTGTGTTATTTATGGGATATTTATGTCATAGCAGCAGCAGCGCTTCCTGTACATGCTATATCTTGTATTACACCTGCAAAGCCTCTTGCCATGGAGTAATACTTATCTTAAAATATACTTATACAGGCTCGAGCCCCTCTGTGGGGACGTATATGAGCTATTAACAATGATGATACTTACTACGTACAACTCTGGCTAAGCGTGGTGAGCTGAACAAACCTATATGGCAAATGCTCCATGGAGAAAACCCATCTCTGGCAGTGAAGTGAACTGTTGCTGCTCATATCTAATAGTACATACCTAGTATGCCGTATGCGGGGACCAGAATCAAAAGCCGAAGAGCCACAGTCCACTATAGCAGTTAATCACGACGTATTTATGGAAGTTCATCAGCATTCTAATATTTAATTATGTAATAGTCCTCCCAACCGATTTTAGGTGATTGCGGCCAATCTCCCAGAGATCGGCCAACTGTGCAGGACTAGTTAGTGCCCAATACACAAGTGCACTCTCTTTTACTTCAATCTCTTATACTGATATTATTCTTCCATGCTGGACTGGGAGCGATAGAAAAACGTAGAATGTGCCAGCTGCATCTCCTCCCGGGCATGCTGTAAACACCAGCTAAGGGATTCGAGGGTTTTGTATTGCAATTTATAGGCGATGGGCTGACAACCTGTCACTATAGCAATATACCTACATAATCATCTGTAATAAATAACCCTCAAAACTTGTCAGACGTGGCGGAACGACTTTTGTTTAGGTCGTTCTTGCTCTGCCTACCCCACTAGGGATAAAGGCGTGATTTGTGTGTGTCTTATACTGATGGGACAGATTGGGACAGAAATCAGGCGCAGGACAGGACCGATTATTTCACATACCCATCCTACAGCATGCATGATCTTACTTTGTGGACAATCAGGTGATCAGCTTACAAGTTCCTCTAACCAAACTATAAACAACAACACAAAGTCATTGTCCCTCGCCAAGAATCGAACCCTGGACCGGGACATATTTATGATTTTAAGCGTGTTCAACAGACACCTTCTAAACCTGGCAACATTACCACAGCATTAGTGGGGTCAGCAGTGCAGCCAGCAAGAATAATACATTTCCTGTACAATTGTTTTTACACATTACGCGTCGATTGAACTTGAACAGTTGGAAATCTGATAGTATCAATGTTACACGTTGTGTATTAACTATAGACGGCCTGTGTCAGGGTCGTACTGCGTTTGTGATAGGTATTTTATCCATATTGGGTGTAAGGGACAGCATATTATTATTAGCTAATAAACCCTTATTCTCAGTCAACGAAACTGAACAATTTTCACCATGAAATACTTTCAGGTAATGACAAAAAATATGACCCTCCGTCTACAAAATGACCACCTCGATCAGACAATTTGTACATGCATATAAAAGCACTTGGAATTGTTGATGACGTCACACAGCCTTGTCATTGTCAGCGACCTTCCCCCTTCCTCCGCTGCGTACTTCTTTGACGAAGATTCTAAACTCTGATAACGTCTTAATAACCATTTAGATTATAATATAACCAACAGCCATACAGTTTAGATTTAGGCTCGTATTTATAAAGCGATCTCAAGATTGAGAGCAATATTAAGTATGGATTTGACAGGTCGTTTTGTACTGAAATGACATTTCTGATACGAACTCAAACTCGCTGTCACTCTTGAGAGCTAATTATAAATACGGGCCTTAGAAACTCGAGGGTTAGAGGGTACGGTTTGCGATCAATCAAATTAGCATTAGAGTGTTCAGCTTCAAGCAGTTGCTGTATTCCATAGTTGTATGTATGGTAGTTATGTCATGTCTTAAGGCTTCTGGGAGAGTTAGCCGTATTCTTAGCTAGACCATAGTACCTATAGAGCCATAAAGGTGGCCGAAAGCCAGGTCTCCTCAGGAATCCTCCTACAGGTTTTAGCACAAGCCTGCGTTGCTTGTCACTCGGGGAAACTAGTGATAAACCAATTATAATCTAAGGCCCGTATTTATAATCATCTCTCAAGAGTGACAGCGAGTTTGAGTTTGTATCAGAAATGTCATTTCAGTACAAAACGATCTGTCAAATCCATACTTAATATTGCTCTCAATCTTGAGATAGCTTTATAAATACGAGCCTTAGACAATGGTAATTAATAATTACTAATTATGGAAAATTCGAATTTCTTTGGCGCGTTGATGTCTTTTGTATGAACTGTAACTGTCAAATTACCTCATTGGTAGCGATTCGGTAAGACCACGACGTAACTAAATCTCAACTAAAATAATTGCGGTACCTTTTTGTTTTCTCATGATAGACAGTGACAGCTGCTCTATGGACTTAAGTCGTGTCGTTTACAGCGCCGAATTGCTGTCATTATTTCTGCATGCATCAATTTAATTATTGTGTCATTTACATCAAATATATTTTGCACCGTAATATTTTATGAATTTGACATGCATTCTTATTAGCTGTCTAATTAAAGATAATTTGGATAAAATATTTGATAGTGCAACGTTTGTCCGCCAAATGATTTACGTTGGAATGTGTGTCGAATCGTCACACGTTTTTTTTATAATGCAAGTTGTGCTGAAATGGACTACCAATACTATTATATAAATGAAAGTCAAAACATTTATATCCAAATAGATTCCTAGGAACACTTTTAGAAATTCAAAAGCAATTCTATTACAAGAAAATTATATCTGTCACTAAATAAATAAGAATATATCACATTGAAGAAGCATGAGAAACTCGCACTTTGCGGCCCCCCCTTCGCTTTGTCTTACTCCTACTTTTGGCTTCCTCTTGCTCAAAATAGGGTTGGTGACCGCAATGTGTGCCAATTTCGGTATATGTAGGTATATATATCATTTAACTTGTTCTAGGAACCATTTAAAATCTCCTACTGGAAGTGAACCTTTTATTTTCGTTATTCGAAAGCTATTTTTAGGTCTGTCTGTCTGTCATAATCATAACACGAAAGGAAATGTTTTACAGGGAATATTTAGGATGAGAGCGTTGCAAAACCTAGCATTTTCTCTCTCTATTCCGGGCATATATAAAAACCACTAGATTTCAGTGTATAGACCCGAAATTTATCGTCTTTAGTCAAGCATGTAAGCAACTGATAACTTCTTCGTAAAAATATCATCTTATACATATTACATATCAGAATCAGAATCAGAATCAGAATCAGAACTTTATTTGTAGTTATGGGTACAATATAAAAATAACAGTTAGAATGTTTAGGCATACAGGTGCTCCATAACTTGCCATCGTATGATAGCGTACAAATGTTTAAATCTTAGAAACTAAGGGTGCTTAATTTAAAGCTAGGTATACAATATGCATGCATAGAATATATTATTTAAAAAAAAATAAAAAAAAATACTTATATTTAGGAACTGGTACATGAGATCAAGTAATATTATCCGACATATATTCTGTTAAATTATAATAAGCTTTTTTGACTAAAAATAAAAATAACTGTTTTTTAAATTGTATGATGTTTAGATTCTTTATATGTTTGGGAAGCTTATTAAATATCTTTGGTGCCAAAGCAAATACACTATCATGTAATAAACCTCAATGTCAAACCTCAGTGCGAAACACTAGACTTTAAATCAAAATAATATTGCAGACAGACATAAGGACGTATTCATGACACCTAGCGCTGATAAATAGCTAGATAGCAAATAGCACACAATGCATGCGCGGGCGCAAGACACGGGCAGCATTACGTAATATGCGCTGGAGAATAGGAAGCGACGTAAGGGGCAGAGGTCAGGCTTCGGCCACATACACTCATACGCACTCACAGTTATACTGTCTCCGTGGTCTGGTGGTCTGATCCATGGGCTCCGATTAGGCTCTGGGTTCGATTCCCGGGGGAACACAAAGTTGATATATGACAATTTATAAACCACTTAGTGAGGTTTTCCCCAGTTAGGTAAGGACAATGCAGGCTGAATCACCTGATTGTCTGGGAGGAAAAAGACTCCGTGCTTATAGGCACGTTAAGCCGTCGGTCCCGGTCGCTGTCTCTGATAGTGGTCGTTACACAATGTGCTATTATTTAAAAACTCTGATACCAGGGTTCATCGGGTCAATCGACTCAAAAACCCACACGCGAAGAAGAAGAAGATAGAGTTAATATAAGCTGTGATGGTGTAACATATACCCCTAGCCTAACCTAGCCCTATTTTTTTTTTTTTTTTACCTTAATTAAGAAAAGAGAAGTAAAAGAAATTAAGAAAAGTTAAATGTTTAGAATTTAAAGGATGATTTTAGTAAATGTAAAGATGAAATTTAAGATACGAAAACTTTAATTAAAATTCTTCAGTTGCAAGAAAATCACTTCAAGGAAATAATTATTAACTACACTTAAACGAGACACTAATCGTAGATAGAGCACGGATCCATCAGACACGATTCCCAGAAGGCTGGACATGGACAAGGCTGAAGACACTGTAAATAGAAGAAAAGAAAGAACTTAAAGTAACAGAATTGGTTTCAATTTAATGAGATTAGTATTTGGCCAAATGAACGTCTAGTAGTATAATAGGACCTAAAGTTGCGAACCGCTGTTGTAACCCCTGAACTTTAATGACTCGAATGGTATAACCTACTTTGCCTAATGTAATGATTGATAATAAAAATAGAAAACACTAAACTTACGAAAGTGATGATGAAGATGAATAGATTAAAAATAATCCTAAAACTTAGTAAACGTTCTACAATAAAGATTTAAAAGGGTGAGGAAGACTAATAATCTTAGCATTCAAATATATTGTAAGTAATTTGCTGTTTCAAACAAGATAAACTATAACAGCATTTTTGTATTTTTGGTAAAGCCGGGGCACCGCCCTTTCCCGCCACCGTGCAGTGCTCCTCGTCAGCCAGACTCTGGACAGAGCTCCTCCAATATATTTAATCCTGATATGAGGGGAAGTATCTTTAATTCAAGTCAAAATGCAATATTTTTGTCAGTCAGTCTAGTCATACTTTACTAAGTATACAAAAGGAAAAGAGGGTATATCCATCAAATCTAGGTTTGTTCCTGAACCTAGTGTATGGTTAGGTATTCCAAATGAAAACCTTTACATAAATTCATAATTTACTTTGAGTATAATGTATTTCATTTTTGTATTTAATGATGTGGTAATTTTAGTTTTACTGTGATTTTAATATCAGGATTTCTTTTGAATTTACATTTACTGAGTTTAATGGAACCAATGAATTCACGACATCTAGATTTACTTGTTTACTAGAATTGTGAATCTATGAAAATATATATGTTTGAAAACAAAAAACATTAATCTTCCATTACAAAGTTAGAAAGAATCTATTTCAAAATAAAAGAAAATGTAAATATGAAGAGAATTTACTGCAAGCAAAACATATTTGAAACTTTCGCAGAATTTACTTTAAATTAAAGGTAAATATTTATTTTCAACCTTCTACTAAAAAGTAACATCAATTTTGTATTTTAAAATTGTCAAACCTAGTTTCTTTGAACTAAGTAATAAGAAATGGTGAATCGAACTGTACTTGTATAGTTTCCCATTCTTTATTTAGAGAAAACTATTAAGGCTTTGTCTTAGCTTGGCCTAGTAAGCTCAAATTCAACATCACTTTCATAAAAGTAACTTCTTTATTTATTACTTTTGACATTGCAAACTTTCTATGCAACTCCGTATAAAATGTAAAAGGCTGGTAATAAACATTTGGTTAAATAATATCAAAACAATAAGAAACTTTATACGAATAAAAGTTACGGAAATGTAACTCACTAAATGCTTAAAATTTCCACTGCTTGGCATTTTAGTATGGCCTTGAATCTAAATATGACATTCATTCTAAATCCGTTAAAAATGTTAGTTAGATAACTATTACTAAAATGTCATTAGTAAAATTGCTGATGAGAAAATATTCAAAAATTGGAATTAAATGTTTCCTGAATTAGGTATAAAAAGATGTATCAAAAGATTATTAAACTTTGCATTTCTGAATTTTGATTAATATTTAATTGTAGCCGAAATATGTAGATGAACATTAAATACTGAATAAAAGTAGATATTACCTTTTCAAAACTGTAATTGTCACCCTTCTGGTTGGAACATCGACGTCTCTGAATCAAACCGGAACTGCAGTAGGTACCTAAATAATCTAAAATAATAATATCCGTTCCTATCAGTAGTAGTATCCTTTCAAGATTCTCGAAGGTCCGCCAAATTCCCGGAATGTCCACCTAATATTATTGAAGCTTCGAATTCCCGGTAGGTACACCTAATATTCTTGAAGATCCATCGCATGCCCGGAATGTCCACCTATATTGAAGATCCGTCGAATTCCCGGTAGGTACACCTAATTCTGATATCAATATCCTAAACAATCTGGCTATACTACTAACAAATTAACAATAATCTAAAACCACGCCTCAAATATCTGCAGGGTAAATCTAAGAACAATGTATCAACAAATTCGAACTATTTTTGAAACTATTTCTCACTAATAAAAATTGTACGATTTAAAATGGATGAGTGACCGCTGATGGATGAGTGACCGCTTCTCACGTCTGACTCGAACTAGCTTAAAAGTAGTACAAAAGTTCCGCAACAAGATAAATAATTTCTGGATATCGACATGTCGTGCTACTACACCACCGAATTTGCTATGGAGGAATAAGTGCGACTACATTTCTTACAAATTTACGAACTTACATTTTACATACTAGATTGAATGTAGGTCAACTTTTCGTTCCTATGACGTGGCATGCCTGTGAAATATTAATGCGTAGGTACTTTCTACTAGGTAGACACACAAATTTTCACTAATCTACTGAAATAATGTCATACCAAAACGTACCCTCTGACGCACAGAATCCTGAAACAATCCTACTCTGCAAAATAACCAACAACTGTATCGCAGTCCCGTGACCTAACGAGAAACCGTCCCGCAGAAGAAAGAGTAAATAGTTTAAACGAAATCGAACCTACGATCTAGCTCACGCACTATGAGTACCGAAGGCTCTAACCAAATGCACCTACGAGGCAAAGCGCGCAACGTACTACCTACCGTTCCGTACCCGCACGTCGTGGTTATAACTACCTACCGTTCCGTACTTTTATTTTCGTTCAATCAAAATATAATTTCTTAAAAATAGGTACACTTAAATCACAGCTTCACACATATACAATAGAATAAAACGTATGGAAACTTCCTGAAAATGTACACATAAAATTTTCGTAGGTAGAACTCGCAATCCGAAGTAAAAATGTAGAAGTACTCGGAGATAAGCAAAAACACATGACAATATGTAGAACCAGAATATCACAGATCTTAAACAACATACTACAAGATTCCAACTTGTGAAAAATATGAATTTCATTTACGTAGTTACAATGACTAGAAAACAAATATGGCAGACACGGCTTAGTACCGACACTCATACTCATACGCTTTTTCTTACGTTACGCGATTACAAAACTTTATATTGCACTGTTATATTCTGTATCTACGAAATATAAGGAAAGATCTGACCAGATAAATAGCTGCAGACGCCATGGCACCACCAGCACCCGTCGCCTTCCCTGGAACCAAGAAGCCTCTTCCTAGTTGCGACCGTCGCTCCCGGCGCCTTTCCCAAAAGTGACCCAACCACATGTTTTTCCAAGGAAGCGTCTGTGTAAACCGACAAAATTACGATTACCACGGAATACTTGAAAATCGCTAATGAATCAAAACTTTTATAATTCGTCGAGTAATAAACAATGGTAGCAATTTGTAGTTACCAAAATCATGACCTAACCAATAGAATTTCACACCTGTCACTGTCGCTCATAAGAAAACAAAAAGGGACGGCAACAATCTCAGCCAAGATTTTTCCAACACTACCCTCCACGAATCAATAGCATTGGCTCCCGGATTCGAACCTAAAGTTAGCCTAGGAGGCTAGCTGTAAAAGTATTCTAATTTGAGAACAGATGGCGCTTTCCCCATTTACTACAAAATTAAGGATTTTACGTAAAATACATGAGATATTAAGTCGAAAATTATTAAATTGATTATTTTTTTCTTCCCACTATTTATTTAAATCAGAAGTTTAATCAAATTTCGCAACAATTCCGTATAGAATGTGCCAGCTCCATCCTATGAATTTTAGTGTGGCGCTGCATGTCGGAGAAAATATCAAATATATGATATGAACAACCATAGACCTTCCACGTAATACAATGAGTTTTATCTTAGGGTCATTTTGTATTGCGATTCTATGTATTTACATGGAGCAAGGAGTTTTATATTGTATGATCTTGACGGTCTAGTTAGTTCCTTTTTTCGCCACTCTCAATACATGATAAACGCGGAGAGGTACTGTAATCCTTACAGACAGTGATGAATGAACTTGTCAGTCATTTGATTTACATTATTTTTGTTTCGTTTTGATGTTAATGGTATTTGATGTTTATTATAATTTGACAAATATTGATACCGTATTTTATAATGATCAATATTTAATTAAATGGATTAACAAACAATATTGTTAACAAAATAGCAAGTTTATTTCTGAATGCTATTGCTTCATATTTGGATAATCAAAATGTTATATTCAAGTTTATTTTTATTTATGAACATGATCGTTATTTTTCGAACAATATTCAACTAAGTACTAATCTGAAAGTTTGTAAACTTTTGTTTACTTGCAGATTCTCTTCTCGCGGTGGTCATACAACTACCTGACCAATAAGAGCTCAGATGCGATTTCGTCTGAAATGGCGCAAAATTCAAATTGTCTTAAATCGATTTTGATGAATTATAATTTTACGAATAGATAATTTTTATCAAATCAAGCTATTTATAAGAAATATTATATTTGTGGAGTGACGATGCGCCTAAACATGAAGGCGTATCGTTACATCCGACCCCCAATTTACTGGAGTTGACTTAAAACTTCAACGGAGGAAAATTCTCTTGACTCAAAATTGAGATCCACAAATATGTATAATCAGTTAGAAAAATTTTCATTGACACTTTTCCCAGAATGTATTTTGTGTGGTGTGTATTTTAAACCAAAAGGTCAGCAAATAGTTACATGGATTGAATCCCCAAGCTTTAAACATTTAGTCATGAATAAAAATCTCCTTCCCAAGGGCAACAAGTCTCTGCCGAGGAACCGGAAGGCCAGTCGACCCTGTGATCTCATCTGTTCAGTCCAACCAATACTCTTTTATTGATTTGAAATTGAACCAATATACGAATGACCCTGGTCAAAGAATGAAAGTGTTGCATTTGATAGTTCCAGTCATTTAAATCCAACTGACAAAAGGTTCTACTCAAAAATCTCAACCCAAAATAAAAATTACTAACCTTTCGGAGAATGTAACAAATAAAACTGTTAATTTCAAAACTTTAAAATCATCAGACGAATATTTAACTTATTTTGATGATTATTCGGACAATATACAAAGCCAAGCAAAGGAACAGTCTTGTTTGCAGTGTGCCTATTAGTTGGAGCGAATTATGAAATACAGATAAAACCTGTTAATATTATATAACTGAATCAAAACATTGTATGATTCAAGTCATTGAATTTACCCCTAACACCAAATTTCATAAAACCTCATTATGTACCGTGTAGTGTGTCATGGTTCAAATGTCAATGAAAAGTATCCTAGACTCTGATTCCATTATTTATCTATGCTCTTCTCTCTGGCTTAAGTCTAATCTTTGATTTCAAAGACAGAGATTCGCCTTAGCTTATCTTTCATAATCATCACAATACAACCTCTTATGATCATTCCACAATCGTCCCATACATTCTGCATAGACAAGTTAACAGAACTTTTGTCAGGATATAAAATGTTCGTTATTTTTTTATTCAAAATAGACAATTTTCCTCATCTTAATCAATTATGAAATGCAAAAATTCCGCAAATAACCAAACTGTTACGCTGAAAGTATTTATCACAAAAGTTCCTAGTTCTATTTGTATGAAATACGGATTTTTTTGACTGTTAAGTCGCAAATATATATATCACAGAATCCCCAAGTTCAACCCTTACACTTTTAACCGACAATTTCATAGCATCTTTTCAATAGTCAAGCTTAAATAAATAATGGGAAGTATCATTTAAATTACACTATGAAAATATTTAGTATTTCCTCAATTTTATAAATAAATTATAAAAGAAATTGTACATCCTTCCAAAAGTGAATTTGTGTTGTGTGTGTGTGTAATGTGACTAAAAATGTTAACAGCCATGACTCCAATTTGAAATCTGAAATCTTTGATTACCTCAAGTTAATGAACAACAATGTATCTCGCAGAGTTAAATCACACCGTGTGCAAGGCGCTGAGGTTGTGCTAAGCCTCAACGTACTAGAAGAGTAGTACTTATACAATCCACATCAATACTCGTCTTTATTCTGCATTGGAATGGTGATCGTTAGATAAGATGATACCCCTACGTTACACAATGCAGATACCCTATATGCTTGATATCTTGCCGGGCATATTGATCAAGGTAATCTCTTCAAATCCCAATTCTAAGTTATTTCGTTAACACCTTAGCTTGATGTAAGTGTGGGGAAAAGCATTAGCCTCATAGCATCAGCCTGAGAACTGCGTGTGAGTAGAAAAATATATGAAACACCTGTTAAACACAGAAATGACTGCTGTCCTAATCCTAGCTTCTACTTTTCATATAAATTTCGTTGTTGTGTGTGGTGTAGTTTTTAGAAGGACACACAATAACTTGTAGTCAAAGTAGGTAAGCTATGATATTTACCAGAGCCCTGCTTACATCTCCTTTCAAACTTATTAATAATATAAATATTCAATAAACAAAAATAATAATAATACATAAAATTATAATAATACGTTCATCAATCTTTCAATCCCCTTTTATTGGCCACCTTACTCTGATCTGCGCCACTCAAATAAACATCACAGCCACCTCTACTTGACCACTGATAAACAAAATTAGAATTATTGAAATGCATATGATAAATTGTGTTTTTTTTTTTTCTTTGCATTCTTATTGGAAATATCCATCCGTTCCCAAATCAAAATACGTACTTTAAAATTCGCAAATGATAACTCCAAAACTTATCAACTAAAACACTTAGGGTTAGTGAAATTAAACATAATAACACAGATATTTACGCCAATCGCTATTAAAACGTTGCCTTTTCTAAAATAAAGGAATATGAAAATATTTACGCCACAACTTTTGCTCTTTCTAAAATATTAAACTTATCATGAAAATTATTGAATGAAGCAACGTATCTTTTACGCTATTGCACTTATGCTAGGTATTATTTTAAAACTAAGTTAGTACTTATGAACTAAGGACAAACACGTTTGTAGCAAGCAGTGTGGCGCCCAAGACAAAGGAATGTAGAGAAATCCTGAGGGTTTGGAGAAACCCAAAACAGATTAACCCGCTCCGAACCATGAGACCCCAGCACTCTTGCCCAAATATTTTTTCTTTTTCTAACTACTATTACGCTTACGCTTGTATTACGCTAATGTCAAGATATAACTGCTTCAGTGGTCTAGTAACTGCTTCCGTGGTCTAGTGGTCCGAGCCATGGGCTCTCGATCCAGAGGTCCTCGGTTTGATTCTCAGGGGAGAATGACTTTGTGTTATTGTTTCTAGTTTGGTTAGGACATTGCAGGCTGAATCACCCGATTTTCCGAGAAGAAAAAGGATACCGTGCTTCGGAGGGCACGCTAAGCCGTCGGTCCCGGTCGCTGTCATTGATAGTGGTCGTAACACAAACCATGTCAGAGGTCTATTTGCTGTGCTATAAGGCAGTTTAAAACTCTGACACCAGGGTTCATCGGATCGATCGACTTGATACCCATACAACAGAAGAAGAAGTTTTCGAGTAGTGTCGCGCTCGGCTCGCTTCGCTCGCGTCATGTTAATGGTTTAGTTTTATTACATCGCGTTCGCTTCGCTCGCGTAACATATTGATTTAATTTTCGTGTTGTATCACCGTCGATTTGCTCGCTTTTTCTAGTGTCCTCTGTTAAATACAGTTTAACTAAAATGTCTGGTTTTTTTTTTTAGGATTTTAGGATGTCAAGATATTACGCAATCGCTTATTATGTTTATCACAAAATTTTACGCTGTACTTTATGTAGAGAAAAACTATTCTCAAATTAATTACGCGCAAAAATGCCTTAGAAACTAAACCTTCTAAACCCATTACTAAATTCAAACATGAGAAATAATTATATTTGTTGATGAAATCTGAAAATAATTAATTAATTAAAATAGGTACACAAATAAAATAATTAAAGTGTTAATATCCTGGAAATTCAAAACCGATAAATCCTTCTACAAACAACGATGTATTTTTCCTGAAATCGCTTCAAAATAAAAAATTGTCCTAAACAACACTAACTCTAACACTCGAATATCTGAAACACGTAACAGAAAGACATAGAAGAAATAAACCAGCTCCAGAAAATCTCATCGTACGTTTACGAATGAGCTCTGCCAAATCTGCTACAATTGTCTAAGAAAATAATTGGATGACTCAAAAAATCTGTAAAATTAAAGAAAATGTGAACGTGTTTTTTTTTTAAAGAATGCAAAGCCTAATTATTTGTACATGTACTACTACTACAACTAAATGATTTGTTAATTTTGGTTGGTTTTATTAGCACTGGAACTAACTTAATCAAAAATTTATTTGATTTAAGCCAATTCAAATAACCTTAGATAAGTTAATCGCGTCATGAAAGAATAAAATATAAATATTTAGCTAAATTATCGAAGTTGCATAGAAAACAAATATACGTTTTAATAATTAAGAATAAAAATAATACAATAGTAAAAAAAACAAAATAACTATTTAAATGTAAGTATTTGCAACAGAAACCAGAAGTAATTCATAAGTTTTGAATATTGGCAAAAGGAAACCCAAAATTAAGCATAAAAACCAGAAATAATTGCTATGATTAAATGTTGTCTACTAACGATTCAGAAAAACGAACTGTAATTTTACGTTACTAAATTGACTTATTTGTTTGTTGCCTTGTAAAAATTTAAAATGTAGCCTAATTTCTTAAATAACCATACAATAACCATGAGAAGCATGATGTTGTTGAATTAAATAGACGTATACGATTAAATTTCAAATTGAAACATCGCGTTTGTGTACTTTCGCTACTCAACTATCTTTAATGACATCTAAAAACACTCAAAAGAACTAGGAATGTTCCAAGAAATCTAGGCTCGACTTTTTTTTTTTTAAATAAAAGTATAAGGTTACTGTTTTAAAATTACACATTTAAGTAGATTAACTTATTTTCATAGAAGTGTGTTGAGACTTGAATTTACTTTTAAAACTTAACGACCCCCATAATTTTTTTACTAACCCCGTTTACTAACGACCCCCAAAGTTTACTTACGACCCCCAATTTATTAGACATATTGTCTGTAGGTATTTTTTTAAAAATGTATTGTCATATTAATGTAAATGGCAGTGTACAACAATAAAATCATGATTATTAAGGTAATGTAAACAAGTTACTTATTAAATCTAAACAAACCGCATTAAAGTTTACAACCCCGGAAAAATATCAAGAAAAAATAAAATTCATAACACCTAATACGCTAAAATACCATTCTTGTCACTCCGTTTTCACGAACAACAATTTGTGGTTACAAAAATAACCACGTAAAAATAAAACTGAAACCAATTCCGCAGCAAGTCAAAATCTGGTTCTGGAACTGAAAAAAAAAACAACTGGGAAGATCCGTGCTCTACGTCTAAATAAAATCGTAATCCTAGTAACGCAAAATCAAAATAAACGTGCTGTAAGCCTATACTCTCTTATCTAAACGTCAAAATGATAGTAAATGGAGTCATCTGTAATAGGAAAATTATCAAAATTTAAATAAAATGACACAAAAATCATAGTTTCAAGATATTTAAGTCCGTAGTAACACGAAAAACGATATAATCCTGGTCACGGCACCAATTTGTAACATATACCCCTAGCCTAACCTAGCCCTATTTTTTTTTTTTTTTTACCTTAATTAAGAAAAGAGAAGTAAAAGAAATTAAGAAAAGTTAAATGTTTAGAATTTAAAGGATGATTTTAGTAAATGTAAAGATGAAATTTAAGATACGAAAACTTTAATTAAAATTCTTCAGTTGCAAGAAAATCACTTCAAGGAAATAATTATTAACTACACTTAAACGAGACACTAATCGTAGATAGAGCACGGATCCATCAGACACGATTCCCAGAAGGCTGGACATGGACAAGGCTGAAGACACTGTAAATAGAAGAAAAGAAAGAACTTAAAGTAACAGAATTGGTTTCAATTTAATGAGATTAGTATTTGGCCAAATGAACGTCTAGTAGTATAATAGGACCTAAAGTTGCGAACCGCTGTTGTAACCCCTGAACTTTAATGACTCGAATGGTATAACCTACTTTGCCTAATGTAATGATTGATAATAAAAATAGAAAACACTAAACTTACGAAAGTGATGATGAAGATGAATAGATTAAAAATAATCCTAAAACTTAGTAAACGTTCTACAATAAAGATTTAAAAGGGTGAGGAAGACTAATAATCTTAGCATTCAAATATATTGTAAGTAATTTGCTGTTTCAAACAAGATAAACTATAACAGCATTTTTGTATTTTTGGTAAAGCCGGGGCACCGCCCTTTCCCGCCACCGTGCAGTGCTCCTCGTCAGCCAGACTCTGGACAGAGCTCCTCCAATATATTTAATCCTGATATGAGGGGAAGTATCTTTAATTCAAGTCAAAATGCAATATTTTTGTCAGTCAGTCTAGTCATACTTTACTAAGTATACAAAAGGAAAAGAGGGTATATCCATCAAATCTAGGTTTGTTCCTGAACCTAGTGTATGGTTAGGTATTCCAAATGAAAACCTTTACATAAATTCATAATTTACTTTGAGTATAATGTATTTCATTTTTGTATTTAATGATGTGGTAATTTTAGTTTTACTGTGATTTTAATATCAGGATTTCTTTTGAATTTACATTTACTGAGTTTAATGGAACCAATGAATTCACGACATCTAGATTTACTTGTTTACTAGAATTGTGAATCTATGAAAATATATATGTTTGAAAACAAAAAACATTAATCTTCCATTACAAAGTTAGAAAGAATCTATTTCAAAATAAAAGAAAATGTAAATATGAAGAGAATTTACTGCAAGCAAAACATATTTGAAACTTTCGCAGAATTTACTTTAAATTAAAGGTAAATATTTATTTTCAACCTTCTACTAAAAAGTAACATCAATTTTGTATTTTAAAATTGTCAAACCTAGTTTCTTTGAACTAAGTAATAAGAAATGGTGAATCGAACTGTACTTGTATAGTTTCCCATTCTTTATTTAGAGAAAACTATTAAGGCTTTGTCTTAGCTTGGCCTAGTAAGCTCAAATTCAACATCACTTTCATAAAAGTAACTTCTTTATTTATTACTTTTGACATTGCAAACTTTCTATGCAACTCCGTATAAAATGTAAAAGGCTGGTAATAAACATTTGGTTAAATAATATCAAAACAATAAGAAACTTTATACGAATAAAAGTTACGGAAATGTAACTCACTAAATGCTTAAAATTTCCACTGCTTGGCATTTTAGTATGGCCTTGAATCTAAATATGACATTCATTCTAAATCCGTTAAAAATGTTAGTTAGATAACTATTACTAAAATGTCATTAGTAAAATTGCTGATGAGAAAATATTCAAAAATTGGAATTAAATGTTTCCTGAATTAGGTATAAAAAGATGTATCAAAAGATTATTAAACTTTGCATTTCTGAATTTTGATTAATATTTAATTGTAGCCGAAATATGTAGATGAACATTAAATACTGAATAAAAGTAGATATTACCTTTTCAAAACTGTAATTGTCACCCTTCTGGTTGGAACATCGACGTCTCTGAATCAAACCGGAACTGCAGTAGGTACCTAAATAATCTAAAATAATAATATCCGTTCCTATCAGTAGTAGTATCCTTTCAAGATTCTCGAAGGTCCGCCAAATTCCCGGAATGTCCACCTAATATTATTGAAGCTTCGAATTCCCGGTAGGTACACCTAATATTCTTGAAGATCCATCGCATGCCCGGAATGTCCACCTATATTGAAGATCCGTCGAATTCCCGGTAGGTACACCTAATTCTGATATCAATATCCTGACAATCTGGCTATACTACTAACAAATTAACAATAATCTAAAACCACGCCTCAAATATCTGCAGGGTAAATCTAAGAACAATGTATCAACAAATTCGAACTATTTTTGAAACTATTTCTCACTAATAAAAATTGTACGATTTAAAATGGATGAGTGACCGCTGATGGATGAGTGACCGCTTCTCACGTCTGACTCGAACTAGCTTAAAAGTAGTACAAAAGTTCCGCAACAAGATAAATAATTTCTGGATATCGACATGTCGTGCTACTACACCACCGAATTTGCTATGGAGGAATAAGTGCGACTACATTTCTTACAAATTTACGAACTTACATTTTACATACTAGATTGAATGTAGGTCAACTTTTCGTTCCTATGACGTGGCATGCCTGTGAAATATTAATGCGTAGGTACTTTCTACTAGGTAGACACACAAATTTTCACTAATCTACTGAAATAATGTCATACCAAAACGTACCCTCTGACGCACAGAATCCTGAAACAATCCTACTCTGCAAAATAACCAACAACTGTATCGCAGTCCCGTGACCTAACGAGAAACCGTCCCGCAGAAGAAAGAGTAAATAGTTTAAACGAAATCGAACCTACGATCTAGCTCACGCACTATGAGTACCGAAGGCTCTAACCAAATGCACCTACGAGGCAAAGCGCGCAACGTACTACCTACCGTTCCGTACCCGCACGTCGTGGTTATAACTACCTACCGTTCCGTACTTTTATTTTCGTTCAATCAAAATATAATTTCTTAAAAATAGGTACACTTAAATCACAGCTTCACACATATACAATAGAATAAAACGTATGGAAACTTCCTGAAAATGTACACATAAAATTTTCGTAGGTAGAACTCGCAATCCGAAGTAAAAATGTAGAAGTACTCGGAGATAAGCAAAAACACATGACAATATGTAGAACCAGAATATCACAGATCTTAAACAACATACTACAAGATTCCAACTTGTGAAAAATATGAATTTCATTTACGTAGTTACAATGACTAGAAAACAAATATGGCAGACACGGCTTAGTACCGACACTCATACTCATACGCTTTTTCTTACGTTACGCGATTACAAAACTTTATATTGCACTGTTATATTCTGTATCTACGAAATATAAGGAAAGATCTGACCAGATAAATAGCTGCAGACGCCATGGCACCACCAGCACCCGTCGCCTTCCCTGGAACCAAGAAGCCTCTTCCTAGTTGCGACCGTCGCTCCCGGCGCCTTTCCCAAAAGTGACCCAACCACATGTTTTTCCAAGGAAGCGTCTGTGTAAACCGACAAAATTACGATTACCACGGAATACTTGAAAATCGCTAATGAATCAAAACTTTTATAATTCGTCGAGTAATAAACAATGGTAGCAATTTGTAGTTACCAAAATCATGACCTAACCAATAGAATTTCACACCTGTCACTGTCGCTCATAAGAAAACAAAAAGGGACGGCAACAATCTCAGCCAAGATTTTTCCAACACTACCCTCCACGAATCAATAGCATTGGCTCCCGGATTCGAACCTAAAGTTAGCCTAGGAGGCTAGCTGTAAAAGTATTCTAATTTGAGAACAGATGGCGCTTTCCCCATTTACTACAAAATTAAGGATTTTACGTAAAATACATGAGATATTAAGTCGAAAATTATTAAATTGATTATTTTTTTCTTCCCACTATTTATTTAAATCAGAAGTTTAATCAAATTTCGCAACAATTCCGTATAGAATGTGACAGCTCCATCCTATGAATTTTAGTGTGGCGCTGCATGTCGGAGAAAATATCAAATATATGATATGAACAACCATAGACCTTCCACGTAATACAATGAGTTTTATCTTAGGGTCATTTTGTATTGCGATTCTATGTATTTACATGGAGCAAGGAGTTTTATATTGTATGATCTTGACGGTCTAGTTAGTTCCTTTTTTCGCCACTCTCAATACATGATAAACGCGGAGAGGTACTGTAATCCTTACAGACAGTGATGAATGAACTTGTCAGTCATTTGATTTACATTATTTTTGTTTCGTTTTGATGTTAATGGTATTTGATGTTTATTATAATTTGACAAATATTGATACCGTATTTTATAATGATCAATATTTAATTAAATGGATTAACAAACAATATTGTTAACAAAATAGCAAGTTTATTTCTGAATGCTATTGCTTCATATTTGGATAATCAAAATGTTATATTCAAGTTTATTTTTATTTATGAACATGATCGTTATTTTTCGAACAATATTCAACTAAGTACTAATCTGAAAGTTTGTAAACTTTTGTTTACTTGCAGATTCTCTTCTCGCGGTGGTCATACAACTACCTGACCAATAAGAGCTCAGATGCGATTTCGTCTGAAATGGCGCAAAATTCAAATTGTCTTAAATCGATTTTGATGAATTATAATTTTACGAATAGATAATTTTTATCAAATCAAGCTATTTATAAGAAATATTATATTTGTGGAGTGACGATGCGCCTAAACATGAAGGCGTATCGTTACAATGGTGTGTAGTGTATCGCAGCATGAAGACACCTTTGAGTGTTAAATTTTTAATCATAGTTTCTTCCGAGTAAAAAATGCCCTCGATTCTGGCCACCACATTTGGTTCTTATTTAAGAATGTGGCGGCCAGAATCGAGGGCTATGTATGAAAATATAAATATTTAACAAACTGTTTAGTGTGTGTAGTTTACTTACTTTCTACACTCACTCATGTGTAGTGTAGGGCTCATGAAATTCAATCACTTTGCGGTGAGAAAGGTTAAGACGTTGTGTTAAAAAATATCAGTTTTCACAACAGAAAACTACCTATACCTACCTAACTAACTACCTATTTAATGTAGGCTTGGTTTCCGGAAGAAAATTCTACGTCTTGTGGTTTAAATTTTTTATAAGGAGTACGTTTTAGTCACTGAGAATTTTTATCTGGATATTATGGACCTCCCTAGTTGAACTAGGTATGTATGATTTTATTGCTTTATATGCTCCATAAAATGTACTTTATTTCCATGCTGGACTGGGAGTGATCGAAAAACATATAATGTGCCAGCTGCATCTCCTGTAAAAACCAGCTAAGGGATTAGAGGGTTAATGTATTGCAATTTAGACGATGGGCTGACAACCTGTCACTATAGCAATACACATGACCATCTGAAATAACCCTCAAAACTTGTCAGACGTGGCGGAATGACCTTTCGGTCGTTTTCGCTCTGGCTACCTTATTAGGGATAAAGGCGTGATTTTATGTATGTACTAGCTTTCCACCCCGCGGTTTCACCCGCAGCTAAGAGTTTTCCCGTGGGATTGAGTTCCCGCGCTGTTCCTACCTTTAAAAATAACGGAATTTCAATACAAACTTCCATCCCCTATTTACCCCCTTAGGGGTGGAAAATACAAATACGCTGAAACACGTGTTCATTATTTTTAAATCTTTAGCCCAAAAACAAAATTGGAAGATCCTGCCATCAAAATTGACGGAATTTCCATACAAACTTCTATCCCCTATTTAACCCTCTTAGGGGTAAAAAATGCAAAAATTCTGAAACACGTATAAATTATTTTTTAATCATTAGCCTAAATACATAATTTGAAGATCCTACCTTTAAAATTGACGGACTTTCATACAAATTTCAACCCCCCTTTTTACCCGTTTAGGGAGGGAACATCCGGAAATCCTTTCTTACGTTATAAGAGGAACCTGCTCTCCATATTTCACGATTCTAGCTTTAGTAGTTTAGGCTCTGCGTTGATGAATCAGTCAGTCAGTCAGTCAGTAAGGACAAATGATTTTATAAGTAGGTATAGATGTAAAATGTACCTAGGTACCTACTTACATACAAATATGAGTCAAATATATTTGACACTACAAACTAAGCTCGAAAGAACAACACTCTCGAAACAAAAATACGGCGATATTTTTTATCTTTCAAATTTTTCCTTACAGTAAAAAATAGCTAATCAAAGTCAAACTGACAATAACGTTTTTAACCTAACCTAACCTAACCTAACCTCTAAATACCTAGTATATTTTTTATTCTATCACGGCACGGTACAAACCCACGTTTTTCTTATACAAATGACGTACAGATATTAATCTGTGGTACTGTACAAGATGTCCTTGAATCTTCGCTTCAAAAAATTTCTTAAAAAGATGGTGTGGTACCTATTTAAAAAAAAAAATGTAGGTACATTACAGAAAGTATAGCACCTGCAGTTTTTTACCTTGAAAGTAGTTTAGCTTATAGTTACTCGTAGTTACAAATTGCAGTTATATGCAAATTTCTTAAAGTGCTCTACATTTTAGTAATTCAAACATGAACGTTCTAGGTTATCGTATTTGTCATATTTTATACTATTCTTGAGTTGGGCTCAACTCAAGTAATTTCTTTGCAATTTTACAGGGTGTTAATTTAATTGCGTGCCATAGCTTAGAGGGTGTTTCAAATTTTATGGAGCCTATAAAAAAATCCAACTCAAAAAATAAAAAAGTCGGTAGGTATTTATAATGATTCCCAGAGCTGCGCCTAGCTCTCGCGCTATAATGAATCCCGCGCGACGCGATCAACCAATTTTGTATTTTTGCGAACGACTCGCAAGGTCTCGGTTATAGCGCGAGAGTCAGACGCAGCTCTTGGAATCATAATAAATACCGGCTTTTGGTTATTTGATTTTTTGAGTTTGATTTTATTTTTAATTTTATGGGCTCCTTATACGTTACTGAAACACCCCTTAAGCTATGGCACGCAATTAAATTTACACTCTGTATACCTATGTGATCTGGCAGGTATTTGTCTATACTAATGTATATATACTATAGGTAGACTATAGGTACTTAATTATTAAGCATAGTACCATACCAATGATAGTATCCAGCGAGCGTTTATTTTACTACGAAAATGATAAAAATATAAAAAGTAACCAAACCACTATTAAAGTTGAAACAATAAAAATTCATTTAAATACATCGTCAAAATTGGATACGTTTCATAAATTCTTATTAATTTTATTTTACAGTTTATTGTACACAGAAACATTTACCAACGTTATCTTTGAATTAAATGTGAACTATTTCAATATTTATTCTTTTACATGTTTTAGTACCCCTAGTGTTAAGAATGTCCTTACTCATCATCTTCCTAGCCTTTTTCCCGTATCTCACGGGGTCGGCTACCTAATCTAGGGGATTGAACGAGGGTACTAGTTTTTACACAGAGCGACTGCCATCTGACCTCCGCAACCCAGAAGGGAAACCAGACCCAATCCTAGATTAGGTTACACAACCTTTGAATTTCTTCGTAGGTGTGTGCAGGAATGTCCTTACTAAGCACTTTAAATTTCCCGCTGTTTCCTTCCCTATTCATTCATTCATTCCATGACCGAGCTGACCGGCGAGGAGTGAGTACCTAGACGTTCGACACCTTTTTGAAGAACGCTCAACGCGCGGGGCGAGTACACAATTTCACATGTCCCTGGATACAACATATAAAATCAGAGGAATCATCACCAATATTGAAGCCAAACCCTATAAAATACTTGCTCCTAATTATGTGGAGGCCTCCAGTCTAGGCGTTTGTGCAAACAACCAAAATCATACAGGTTTCATCACGCCGGCGCTACGTAAGAGGTCAAGAAGGCTATCCCATGTACCTAAGTCCTCATTTTTCTTATCACACGAAAAAGGCAACCTATGTCAGATATTTACGGTCCATTATAATCCTTAACACCCAGATTAACTCTGAGCTCATCTCAATATAACAAAAACCAACTTCTCCACCACTTCTAATAATAGTATCCCAGTAAGATCTAGCTAGAACATTCACGACCTTCAATAGAATCATTACCGATGAAGTAACTTCGCAATTCGCAACAGATTGCTATTTGCCGGTTTTTGTCATAACGTCACCTCTGACATAACGACGAGAGCGCATATTCATAGGACCAGGGATTCTCAAACTTTGAAGCCGCTAAAAAAGTGCCTTCTTATAAGTGGTAAATTACCTACAAGGGACTACCTTCGTATAAGTTGTGCGTGTGACAGTCGAACAAAAATCTGCAGATTTCTCACAATAAAGCTCCTTGTACTACGTGTCTACGTACAAGTTATTGGTTTTCATCCCATCTATTCAAAAACGACGACTTTAATCGCATATGAGTGCGCCTAAAGTTGATGCTTCTAAGCGACATAGGTAGGTAAGGTACTATTACTCTACTCTTTGCTAGAGACTGCTCCAGCCGGGTAGAAATGAGATTTTAATCCTCTTTATGAAAATAAGTGCGATTAAAAGAACTTTTAGTTAACTTACTCTAGAATCGCTCATTTGGCTCTGGATTCAAAAAAGCGCCCTAGCCTTAAAATATTATTTTGCTCCCACGTGATAAAATCTACTATTTAGATTTTGTCTTTTTGTTTTTACGTTAAAGTAAGTATTAGCCAAAGGTTACCTGGCAGAAATGCCATATTAACATTAAGGTCGCCTATTTTACTATCTGTCGTGTCGTGTTGTATTCTTTTGTGTTTCTTTAGAGCACTATTATATGTTTTGTATTATAGGAAAAATTGAATTTTGGAAATTTTCTGTTTTCTTAGAGCTAAATGCATTAGGGTTACATACTGATTTTCATAGTTAAAATAAGCTAAAACTATTTCTTAGAGTTAGTCACATCATAAAGGCTTCAACACTTACAGTTTGAGAACCACAGCCTTCTAAACAATGCGCGAAAGTCATATCGCTTGTAGTGTAGTGGGTTATTATTAAGTATTATACTTATGATAGGTCTCAACTATATAATAGTGATGGGCACTGAGATGAGTCTTTGAATCAGATCTTGATTATGAATAGTTGTCTTGTTACCTTGTAGATATCTCTTGATTACGTCATTTGGGTGATGATAATCTTTTAATCATGGCTTTGGCTATGTAGATGTCGCAGTGATCTGGTTAAATCTGCTATTTGATTGAATGACTAGCTCGTTCATTGAATGGCTACATTCAATTGAATCACTAGGCCGAACGTTGATTGTACAAGCGTCACTCAACGTCCAACTTCCTTTAAACAGGGCGGACGTAAATATAATCAGTCACGTGATTCTAACCTAACCTAACCTAGCCAAAATCACTCGCGTTTATTAAAGTTTCGTGTTTTTTGCGTATTTTGGGACGGTCGCCGGCTGCTGCCGCAGCACGCTCGCTGCGCTCGCTCGGCTCCCTCCGTGTTGTTGTCACTAGCAACCTAACAACAACCTACTGACCTGGAAACCTTTCTGGATGATGAGGTTTTTTTTTTTGCGGGAAGCTGTGCCCGAAGAATTCGGCTATATCCCATTCAACGACTTCGCTAAATGATGTTCAGTCAAGACGTTGAACGTATAATTCAACGACTTGACGAGTTGTCCTTTGACCTCATCATCCGGTAATACGGATCGGGAGCCCATGGCTCACACAACTAGACCATGGATGCAGTTTAATCATTGCATGTACAGTACAACATAATTATAATTAAAACGATCCCATCACTAGCTAAATACAAAAGGTGAGAGTATTCAAAGACAATTGGTGATAAAAACGACGCGACCGCGGCCATACTTGTCTAAAACACTTTTACTAGATCCATCATGAGAAACTGATCGATGTAGAACAGAAGTTCACGAACTTTCGTCTATAGAATCTTTTATTTCTCTACGACTTTGAATACTCAAATTTTTATGGTTTTTATAGTAAGTATAGTAGTAGGTATAATTTATGGTGAAAATTGTAATACAAAACATTAAGAGGCTACCCTGAGCCAAGTGGCGCCCTCATCAGTCAAAAAATCATAATCCACTGAAAACACAATCAATCGAAAATCCGGTACGACGAATTGAAGTTAAAGCAAAGAAGATAATTTAGAACATCATAAACTTGAAATTCATAGTTCCTGGTAGTAACAGAAAGAAAATTTGCGAAAAACGGCCACTTTTAGCACTTTTGCTATCTGTAACTGCTGTAAACACTGAATCATAAATTTATAGTGCTTAAAATATATTTCAGTATCTATACTTTAATCTGATCTACCGGATTTTCGATTAATTGCGTTTTCAGTGAGTATTGATTTTTTAACTGATGAGGGTGCTGGCGGCACCGGGAATCCCCTTAAAACAAAGAGTTTGAAAATGCCGCGTTGGACAGTAGGATTATTACAATGCGCTTTTACAAAGCTATACTACGGAAACCCTACTTTGTGTCAACACTAAAATACAGTATGGTTTCAAGCGAGATGTTTCGGTTCACACGTCCGAAAATGCTCCCCGTGTTAAACAGTAGGATGGATTTAGTAGATGAGTTAAATGTTACTTGCGCAGAATTCAACACCGGACCACAAAATTAACTGTGGCTGGCTTTTAAAAACCACCTTTAAATATTATTAAAATAAAAACTACATAAAATGTTTGTTAAAAAAACACTTTATTGTGTGCTGGAAAAGTAAACACTATATATTGTTAACTGACTCTGTAGTCTAATGGTTTGAGCCATGAGCTCACAATCCGGAGGACTCGGGTTTGATTCCCGGCGGGGAAGAATGACTTTGTGTTAAAATGATTAAAAACATCCTGTCCTATCAAAAAAAGAGATAGAGAGGACACTTGTGCGTTGCGCAAACACTTGGACACTAAAAACTAATCCCGCAGCACGATTGGCCGCCATCACCGAAAATCGGTTGGGATTGGGAAGACTACATGTTGTATTTTGTTGATTATCTACCTATAAATGGATCGTTATTTACAGTTTATACCTACACTATCACGTCATGATTCACAAACATAAACAAAACATGTTAAGAAAGTATCAGCGCTATCGAAGAATTAGAATTATGTCGCGACGCGAGAATCCATAGCATTATCTGTTCTTGTGTGACAAGTGTGTCAAGGTGTTAGATATTTAGGCTCGTATTTATAAAGCGATCTCAGGATTGAGAGCAATATTGAGTGCGGATTTGACAGTTAATTTTGTACTGGAATGACATTTCTGATACGAACTCAAACTCGCTGTCACTCTTGAGAGCTGTGAGCATCAAGTGAGAGTACCAATTAGCCCAATTTTGATAAAAGTGCAATGGGCTATTGGAAATTGTTGCGCATAATATGATATTGCGAAGCTTTTCGAGACTTTAAGACGTATTTATTATTATGGGTCAGTTCTTTGTTAAACTAACTAGGTAACCTATTATATTATGTGTCTAGTTCTATAATGTCTACAGCAGCTATCGTACTAAAGATAATGGAGCGTTGAAATCACCAAAAGCAACAAAAGGCTGAATAAAACAGTCTCTTAGTTTAAACAATTACTTTCAAACGCTAATTACGCGTGCGTGAATATTTATTTGTCGTGGCCTCGTGGGCATTATGGATAAATTTGCCACAACTACATAAATGTTGTAACTGTGTGACATCATTGTTCGAATGTTGGGTTGGTTAAGTTCTAGGCTATCATCATCCCTAGCCTTTTTTCTCATATTTGTCGGGGTCGGCTACCTAACTAGGGGATTGAACGAGAGTACCTCCTGGTTTTTACACAGAGCGACTGTCATCTGACCTCCGCAACCCAGAAGGGAAACCAGACCCCTAGAGTGCTTGGTTGTACAGCGGGGTTTTTCATTCACCAAAGAATTTTTAAGGGCTTGTATAGACAATGAAACTAAACAACTTTCTCCAAGTAACATATTTCGTTTTTTTTTTAATTGGACTTCCCTTCCCAATTTCCCATACACAAAAGTGTCAGCTGTTCGAGTCATTTTGAATGACCACCAAACTTTTTTTTATATTTCATCCCATGTTTTATAAAGTTGTTCAGTTTTGTTGTCGTTCAAGCCCGCATCATCTATTTAAAAAGTCGTAAATTGTAACTAATTGACTCAGTAATTCGATTCTAGCAATAGTATCGTAATGTCAGTCGTCGTGCTGCAGACAGAAGGTGTCGCGTGTTGTGACGTCACAACCGCAGAGCTAACCAGATGCGCCAACTAGTAGCCCAGTCAATGAGGAGGTTTTTGTATGATGAACCTTGACAAAATTAGTCACTGAAAGGTAGAGCGATAAAATCATTTGAAATTTACATGAATATTCCACCGGATGCCATTAGAAACACAGAATCCAGGTGCTTCTCTATTCGGGCATTTTGATCAAACCAGTAAGAGAGACCTGAAGGTTTCTGTCTATAGGAATTTAAGCGATAGGCTGGCAACTTGTCACTAATTCACTACATCTATACACATTATTTTTTCTGAAATTACCGTCTAATATAACTATAAGAAATTTTACGGGTTTCTTAAGGATTTGATCAAATATTTAAATCGTGGTAAGAAACTCGTAGATAGCTCTCGTAAAAGATAGCTTATAGTTATAGTGCTGCCTTTTGGGCTTGTAGTTTTTGGGCTTTTTCTATGCAAAAAAAAGGGGGAGCAGTTGACGAATACGAATATTTGATAAAGAACCCTAATAGTTAAGTCGTGATTTTCGCAACCACGAATTGCTTCCATACATTGAGGAATTTTGTCGGGGTCACCCATACAAAAACTCTTTATTGACTGGGGTACCTTTACAACCGCACAACTAACCAGATGCGCAAGCGACGCGACCTATAATGAACAAACACACTGATGTTTGCTGACCTCATTGTCTCCAGTGAAGTAACGAACATCAAACAACACGAGCATTTCGTCAGTTACCGAATATCCTTCACGAATTATAATGGTGACTTTGGTGTAATACCTTTATCTTAATGTTTCTATCATAATCAGCTCATATACGCCCTCCAAGTGGCACGAGCCTGCCCTGGTTTCCTCGCGATGTTTCCTTCGCCGCCGTATAAGCGCCAAATAAACGTACCTACATAAATGAAATTCGGAAACCGGAAATCGAAAAACACATTGGAACGTGGTGGGATTCGAACCACGTCCTCCCTGGACAGGAGGCAGCGGCCGTATCCACTACCGACACCATCGAGCTTGTTGTCTTGTTGTTTTAAATATTTTTTTACCAGTAGGTAAACAATGTAAGGGCAGGCCACATAACGACGAACTGATAACGACTGAGTAAGAAATATAACCACGGCCATGAAATTTGAAGTTTTGGACAGCTTCCCTGAATTGACCACAACCACACAACGCTATGAAACTGTGATGCGATGCGATGCGAATACATACATACATATATAAAATCACGCCTTATCCCTAATAGGGTAGGCAGAGCAAAAACGACCTAAACAAAGGTCGTTCCGCCACGTCTGACAAGTTTTGAGGGTTATTACAGATGATTATGTATATTGCTATAGTGACGGGTTGTCAGCCCATCGCCCGAATTGCAATACACTGGAACCCTCAAATCAAATCCCTTAGCTGGTTTTTACAGCTTGCCCGGGAGGAGATGTGCTGGAACATTCTATGTTTTTCTATCACTCCCAGTTCAGCATGGAAGATACGCAACGCAGAAACTGCGATGCGAAATGGTGCGACAATGGTCTCTTTCGGCACAGAATATATAATAGTAGTTTATGAAGCTCCTACATAACGAAGGGTTTTACAATGCGAGTGTGTTTTTTGAAATGAGCGCAGCGAATTTCAAAATAGTAACGAGCATTGTAATACCTAATTATGTGCAGCTTCATACACTATTTTATCTACTTGAATACATTGAAAATGAATTTACTTACAGGTTTTCGAAAGCGAACTATCCCAATGTTTTCCTAAACTTTGTTGGTATATGATTAAATGTGCAATACATTTCCGTCACACACACACACACACTCATTTATATAAGTATTAAATATCTTCTTTTGGTACTATCACATATTTTTAGGCACAAAATAAATAATTTAAAATAATTTCCCGCGAAATTAATTATTTCTATTCATACACAAAATTATCAAGTGGCGCCATTTGCCTCTTTGACATGTGTCGCGCATGCGCTGTGGGCCTTACGTGGGCTGTTTAGTTTTAATTTATAACTGGATACATGGTTTTTGGTATCGATTGTGCATTAAGTTGATATCGATTGTGCATTTGTTCCTTCCCTTACTTCCATGCCTATGTACATTTTACTTTTCGTTGCATCTTTGTTAGAATTTGTATGGAGAAGGTGCAACGAAAAGTAAACTTTTTAATTTTTTCAGCATACTGTTTGTAAAGTACGTCAATACAAATTCGTTTTGACGTTTATAATTCGAACATTACTCTATGATAGTAGATAATAGTACCTTTCGGTTGACACACGAGTATAACATCGCAGATTTGTGCGATGCGATGCGACGTCGCATCGCTGTTTTGTGAACAGATCTCTTTCAGACGTGGCGTAATGACCTTTGTTTGGGTCGTTAACGCTCTGCCTACCCCATTAGGGATAAAGGCGTGATTTATCTATGTATGTATCTCTTTCAATTAAGATTATTTATCTTTACCGCGTAGAGTTGACTGCTTTCGCGAATGTTAGTCATTTCATCCGGTTCCAGCCTGTATACTCGTAGAAATGCAAATAATAAACTTCTCACTTGGCTCGGTGTATGAGTAGAGTCTGCGTGAATTATTTAAGTATATTATTTTCGTTGGAGGGTAAATTATTTTGACCGTGTTGCTCAATCAGGCCCTTGTTGTATTAAAGCTCTGTGTCCACTGGAGAGGGAAGATTATAAGGTGTCAAACAAGTATGACATATCAATATCATAGAGCATAGAATAGAACTATCATTAATCCTTTTGTTTGGCTCTACATCTATAACTCTCGTGCATGAGATTTTCTTTTCTATTATTGTGATAAATCTGTTTTTGTGAAATAAATTATAGTTAATTGTACAATGCTATCGATTCGTGGAGAGCATGACTTAACTAAATCTTAACAAAAATTGTTGCCGTCCCTTTCTGTTCTCTCAGGATAGACAAAGACAGGTGACCATTTTAGTCAAGATTTAGTGATTTTGTGCGCATACGAATCGATACCAATATTTACTTACCTACTCTACTGTATTATATTGCAATTTTTTGTGTTACTACCTATATATTTTTTTAAGTATTTCGTTACTTCACTCTGGCATAATAATTATCACTGTAGAGGAATCTGTTGATTTTTTTAGTATGTCTTGTAACAGCATTTATTTGACGTAACATAGTATCGAATCCTAACAAATGGACGCACACCTTAACATAGTCACATACCGTCACTGATCTCCCGACGCGTTAACGAAACTGAAATAATTGCTAATTTAAATTTTGACGGTCATATCATCACCATTATATAGGATTATTTTGTACATTTAGATTCGTCTCACCTTCAGTAATTAAATCAATTGGAAACTATGAAAGAGCTGGCAATTAATGAATTTAGAGGCCACGCACCTTTTGAAGATGCAGCATCAATAGGAGAAAGGTTGTGTATCATAGATAAGGCTGTGTGAGTATAAAGCCCGTCTGGGGAAGTACGAACAACGTTCAGCAGCCCTAATTCTACAGTCTAAGCCTGAGTGCCACCAAAATTGATGGCACTGGCACATGAGACATTCCACCTTAGGAATCGTACATCCTTAGAAGTGCACCGTAAAAATATACCTGCCTCTATTTTTATCTTTGTATTTCATTCCTGGGAGTGGACGAGAAAAGATGGATGGATTGCGTGAAAGATGATATTTTTATGTCTAGAACGGGGGTGACTGTTGAACAGACGGCAGACAGGAATGACTGGTATACTATAAGAAACTAAGTATAAGAAAACATAGTGCGCAGACGCCAAATAAATGGAATAAAGGCAAACAAACAGCACAATTTTCCGAATGCTACATTATTTATCTATTTATTCAGAGAATGTAACAAACAAAGAACGAACACTTGTATTTTAACAGTAGAAATTATCATTGATGGTATGTAAGCAATGTTGGAGATGGAATTAATTGGAATTAACATATAATAATGAGTGTTAATCGCTGCCAAGTGTTTATGTATTTAATTAGTTATAGAGGGTCTTAAAGATCGTGTTACTTCCATGCTGGACTGGAAGCGATAGAAAAACATAGAATGTGCCAGTTGCATCTCCTCCCGGGTATGCTGTAAAAACCATCTAAGGGATTCGAGGGTTTCAGTATATTGTAATTTAGGCGATGGGCTGACAACCTGTCACTACAGCAATATATAGATCTATCTTACACAACCCTCAAAACTTGTCAGACGTGGCGTAACGACCTTTTGTTAGGGTCGTTTACGCTCTGCCTACCCCATTAGGGATACAGGCGTGATAGTAGGTATATATGTATGTTAAAGATCGAATTGAACGGTGGGTAATGCTTCTCAGCTAAGGGATTCGAGGGTTTCAATGTATTGCAATTTAGGCGATGGGCTGTCAACCTGTCACTACAGCAATATACAGATCTATATCTGGAATAATCCTCAAAACTTGTCAGATGTGGCGGAACGATCTTTGTTTAGGTCGTTTACGCTCTGCCTACCCCATTAGGGATAAAGGCGTGATTATTATGTATGTATGTATGTATGTAATGCTTCTAAGCATGCCTAAAGGCACTTAAGGCACATTGCTGGCACGGAATCTTCCTCTTACCTAACCTAACCTAACTAGATTCACTGTGCTAGACCTAAATAGACCTGTATCCTACTAATATAGAATCGCGTTATTTACACAAGTGTCCATGAAAAAAACACTGGGTTCACTGTTGAGGTCGTGGTTCGAATCCCACCACGTACCAATGTCCCAACTAGCTAAATTGTCTTGGGTTAAGTAACATATAAGAGTGATAGCATTATAAATAGTATATAAGTATCTAGATTAAGAACAAACTTCTTATTAGAGCATGCATACAGACGTTTCGAACTTAAAGAACATATTATAAGCTTATTAGGAGCTCTTATAGATATATTTAAGACAGCCTTAGGTACAAAATATTTATAAGTATAATAGTCATAGAAGCGCATGTTGGAAGACTATTTACACTTTATATAATTTTACATACAAGCAAGTAACACGGGGTAGGCAGAGGGTCAATCAATGTAATGGCCAAATTAAATTTAATTTATTTTACTTCATAGTACGAGTATTCAGGGTGTTAATTTAATTACGTGCTATAGCTTAGGGGGTGTTTCAGTAACGTTAAAGTAGACCATAAAAAAAACCATCTCAAAAAATCAATAAATCAAAATTCGGCATTTATTATGTTTCCAAAACTGCTGCGCTTTATCTCGCACTATAACCGAGCGCGCGCGAGTCGCTATCATTGGTCGATGCGACTCGCGTGTCGAACGATTGGTTATAGTGCGAGAGACAGCGCAACTCTGGGAATCATAATAAATACCTACCGACTTTTGTCTCTTTTTATTTTTTGAGGTGATTTTTTTTAAATATTTTTTATGGGCTCCTTATACGTTACTGAAACACCCCTAAGCTATGGCACGCAATTAAATTAAGACCCTGTATATTTGCTTCTATATAAATCTAGAGCTGTCGCGAAGAAGTTGAGTCGGTAGATGTTAATGACCTCCAGACAAAACGTATTAATATACGAGTTTTTATGTGTTTTATAGGTCAGACTGAGCTGTAGGCGGGTGTTGACTCAAATGACGCCAAGCGCCACGCGTAGGTATACCTAGGCTCGTATTTCTAATCAGATCTCAAGAGTGACATCGAGTTTGAGTTTGAATCAGAAATGTCATTTCAGTACAAAACGGCCTGTCAAATCCACACTTAATATTGCTCTCAAACTTGAGATCGCTTTATAAATACGAGCCCTAGGTAGGTACTATTTTTTTTGCTAGGCTAGAATTTTGTATGTGCTCTCTCACTTTTAATTGCAATTTATTGCTCTACTAAATATTATAGCAGATACAAGTGCCATTAAAGTCCACTTCTGGCCATAGGCCTTCTTAATTTTTCGTAAAAATTATGCATTTTCTCCATGGTAAAACTTGGTTTTGGTAGCCTGGGATACTGTATTTGGCAGATGCTTATGAAAGGTATTTTTAAATTCTGTACCGGTGATACCTTATCAGTCTGCAATGTCCTAAACAAACTCACCTACCTATTTTCTCTGAGATTAATGTGAAAGAGGTTTATTATCTTCTGCATAATTTTGACGAACTGCACTTTTGACAATACAAACTTTGACGAAACGCACCTTTGACTAAAAAAGCTCTTGATGAAATACAATCTTGACAAAATAAACGTTTAAACAAACTCTTGACCGATGACCCCAAATTCAATTTTTGGCAATCAAGATGCTTATACCTACATTCAAAATTATCACTCTAGCTAGGGTATTCTTATACTTTTGTGCGTACGTGTAATAGCAGTGGTACCTACTAGCGCTATTTTAAAACTGTTTGTTTTCGCGCACTAAAAAAAACGTGTTTGCACAGTGCAATGACCCCACATCAGTTTGAGATATTTTCGTGTCATGTTTGAGATTGTGCGCGTAATCTACATGCCGTAGTAGATGCATCATTCATATCATAATCTTAGACTAAACCCGTCCGTTTAACAGCCGCCGGTAGCGGATAACGGCAACCTAGATACTAGTAGCAATTCATGGTTGCAAAATACGCGACTTAACTAATATAAGTCCATACCTGTCACTTTCTATCATGAGAGAACAGAACGGGATGACAATAATTTTAGTTGAGATTTACTTAAATTGTTACGAATCGTGCCCATTTTGTTTTTTACGCGTGAAACTGCAGATTTGATGGATTTTCTCGCCTGGAGAGTATTAAATTTTATGAGATTAAAAGAAGCCTATGTAAATAGAGGTAAGCCACCCTCCTAATCTATCCCGCCAAAAACTCGAGGGACAATAGCTACCTAAGGCCCGTATTTATAATCAGCTCTCTAGAGTGACAGCGGGTTTGAGTTCGTATCAGAAATGTCATTCCAGTACAAAATTACCTGTCAAATCCGCACTCAATATTGCTCTCAATCTTGAGATCGCTTTATAAATACGAGCCTTAGTAGAGTCTGCCTGTCGTTGTACATGGAAATGGCGCTAATTTTAAAAATCTTTCACATTTAAACACAGAAAAACTACAATAATTACTTTTGATACTTTTATACAAAAAAACTATTTTGATATTTCCATACAACTAAAATAAAAGTATCAAAATAGCTTTATTGTAGTTTTACTGTGTTTACATTTAAAGATTTTTAAAATTAGCGCCATTTCCGTGTGCAACGACTCATTAGACAGACTCTACGACGAATCTATTCATCACCTACACTAGACTCTACTAGAGCAACGCGGCGAAGCCTTCCGAATGCCCGTGTTGCTCTTAAGATTCATCATAACGACTTACTTTTTATAATAAGTAGAGAGAAGCTGTAACTAATCTGCTTTTTCATAAATTTTTGAGACTTTTCTAACGCCTATTCATAAATTGTAATTTGTAATACAAGGTAGAAAGTAGAAAATATAATTATGATCAGAATAAATAAATGTATAGTTTGCAGCTGTTTGATTCATGATATTCTTCTTCGAGTCGATAAATGATAATATACTTTGTACACCACCCAGCATTTTAGCTCGCTTTTTATTTATTTATTTTATTTTATTACAATATAAGCTTACAGATTACTCCAAAGCGCTTATAAGTTAATTTAAAGGTTAATTACGAACTAAACTCATCCTGTTTAAATAAATGTACAATTTCTTTCTAACAATCATAAAATAAATCAATGTCTGCGTCGGGCTGACCGAACGATGTTATTAAGGAGACCTATGACCCTTGCTGTGGGAGCCTGGCCACAGTGGCCACAATGGCCACACTGGCCACATGGCCACACTGGCCATCTGCGCCCCCCGGCAAGTGTAAAAGGCTGTATGACTAGAAAAAATAACTAATAAAAAGAAAACGCGCTTTTTGCAAAAGTTTTCTTTCATTGATTTTGACTTCAATTCCGTGAATTGTTTATGCTTAGGTCTTTGACCTGAAACCTTCAAAATTTTAAGTAGAAGGTTAAGGTTAAAGACCTGGGCATAAATCTCACACGATCAAGCAACGGTTAATTAATACAAATGCGCACCCTCAAATTCTATGCCTGGTTCTCTTTTCGCACAGACTCTGTAATATAAACTAGATACATTCATATTATAACTAGATAGCAAAATCCTATTTATTTCGTCTTGGGATTTCACTACCTTATCAATAATTGTACCTAATTCAGCAATAAACATCATAACAGAAACAATTAAGTGATAAAAGGCTTTGTTCCAACAATTGTTTTTAGGCCCGTATTTGTAATCAGCTCTCAAGAGTGACAGCGAGTTTGAGTTCGTATCAGAAATGTCATTTCAGTACAAAACTATCTGTCAAATCCATACTTAATATTGCTCTCAATCTTGAGAGCGCTTTATAAATACGAGCCTTAGATAGGGTAATTTTAGATCAAACAATCTTCAGCAAATGTTTTCCATTTAGATGATTACAATTTTGTCTATGTGGAAACAATCAAATTTTGATAATAGGTCTTAAGTTTATTTTGCGATGGGTTTAACCTTCGCTATTCTAGACCAAGTAAAGTAACTGAGATAGAGTTGACGAAGGGAGGTTCGTCATCTCGCACGATCATAAACCCGCACGACCGTGCGAGATGGTAACTTTAAAATTTATTAATTTTACTGTTACATCTGCCTGTTTTGCATCTGACTGTACGAACATGCTTCTGATTTTAATGACGTCGACGACGAGTTAGGGAATAGTAAATTTTTCTTACTGTCATCACAAAGGCCAAAGTGCCTTTAACACTAGACATTGCTTTATCTCGACAGGGATACACGTGGGGAAGGCACCTTGCGGGGAGGACCACTCTGCGGAGATTGCGCCTAACCGGCTTCTCTTAAAGAGTTGGATCCCGTTCCGATCCAAACAAGCTAAGCTCACAAGAGCGAAGCACTTGCAAACCAACTGTCATACGGATGCTTCCGTATCTGATGAGTGAGTCTAATAGAGGACGAAACAGTGGTCAACAGACGACTTTCGTTTTCTCTTACTGTCATCACAAAGGCCAAAGAGCCTTTAACACTAATAGTAAATTAAATGTGACCATCTCGCACGGCCGTGTGGTTTATGATCGTGCGCGATAACGAACAACTCGACGAAAGAGCGAGGTTACCTTAGTGTAGTGCTATTTTCTACCACTTTGTTGAAGAGCTCTACCAATATGTTAAGCATGGGTTCTCCCCCTGCCTGCAGCATCTTCGTGGTTATCCCATCCTCACCAGAAGCCTATTCCCTTTTCATTTGTCTCTGAGCGAATTTTACCTCCTCAGGTAGAATAGGAAGTAGTAGATCATCTGTTAGATAAAGTAAATGGACGTATCTTTCAGAGCCAATTGTCAACTCAAGTGACTCAGTAACCTATGCAACTGATTCTGAACTTCTGAACCGTGAACCACGAAGAATCTATTGACGTCTCGAAGCCTATATATGGACAGGCAGGACACGCACGCGTTTGGAAGATCAATGCTTATGACCTTATTGGGGCATTGCTTGCAACAGTTGTGACTCTTCAATGGTAATTGGTTAGTATATTACATTGATAGATTTACTCGGGTTTTCTTGATTCGAAGTATGTTTAGCTTTAAGTATGAATGTCTCAAAGGTCTTAGCTTCTACATCAGCATTGAAGATGCCCTAACGGGATATTTGAACTTGCGCGCGTGTACTTAGTATGTTATTAGCGTCTCGGACACACTATTCCTAGATGTTTAGCATCATGGACTCTACGTGGACGTTCTAACACGTCACCGTTTCATTTATCAGCCCTTTGCTAATACATACACGTCGACTAAATTAAAATGGAGGGCTCTATCCTCACTCAAGCGTTTCCAATATTGGTATAGTTCAATAAATTTGATGCTTGTGTCATAGTTTTAAACTTATATTGATGCATGTGTCATAGTTTTAAACTTATAGTAGAGCCAAGGTATTAATTAGATCACACTTTGACATTTCTTTCACACTCAGGTCATAATAAATACTTTATGAAGTTTGTCATTTAAATAGGCTCCGTACTCAAGTCGGCCGGAGCAAAGATAATCGCTTCAGGTGGGGATTCACACAAGATTCCGACCTTCGATGCAAATGCGGGGTAGACCCACAGACCATGTCCCATTTAATAGCTTGCTCCACATACCCCACCACTTGCTCGCGAGAGCAGTTAATGCAAGCAAGCAACCGAAGACGCAGTCAGGGTTGCGGACTACTAGGCTAGGGAAATTTAAAGAAAAAGAAAGATATGGTGTATTCTTGTCATCGACTCGATAGAAGAAGAAATAATAGGTATAGGATTTATATTCCCATGTTGAAGGATGTGATCTCTGCCTACCCCCCCGGGAAAGAAGCGTGATGTTATTTTAATGTATGTATACTGATACTCTTATGGGATAGCTCTCACAGCTGTCAAATGACTTGAATATTGCATTAATTTGCATTGCATAAGGGTTTGCTTTCAACTTATGACTATATTTCTGGACCTCAGAGCGAACTGGACGGATGTCCATTTTTACCACTTTTCAGGAGAGCAAAAATAAACCTTAAAACTTAAATAAAAAAAAATATATAAAAGATATTGGAGGTCAAATCAATTCATTGGAATGGGAATTTAATTGTAAATGTTTTGTATTACATAAATTATTTAATAAAGCATTAGTTACATCACAATTCAACTTTGTTTGTCGAAGGAGGTGTACATACGACCAAAAAATTGAAAGTATTTTTCCTTGTGGTGGTCGGATGTTACAGTCCAACCTTTTGGCTCTAAAAGAACTTCTCGATTTTAGGTCGAATGTTTAAATTCGACCTTATGGTTCGAAAGTAACTACGAAATGAGAAGGTTGTATGTGAAAATCTGACTCTTTGGTCCGGGAAAATAAAATCTGTCCATACAACTACACATTCGACCTTTGGATTTTGAAGGGCATCACTACATAGTATAAAACAAAGTCGCTTCCCGCTGTCTGTATGTATGTATGCTTAGATCTTTAAAACTACTCAACGGAGTTTGATACGGTTTTTTTTTAATAGATTAAGTGTTTCAAGAGGAAGGTTTATATGTATAACACATGCATAATATAGTAGAGAAACACT
>JARACY010002433.1:0-42762 GCA_029255725.1 Scrobipalpa atriplicella
CCAGGGAGCTCGTGATTTCTCTACATTTTAGCTAGGTTTTAATTGGGATTCAAGCTTCAGCTACCTCTATTAGGCATTTGCCTATAGATTATAATTAATTAGAATTTTGGGTGTATGAAGTTAACTACGATTTGATGGCTGTATGGTAAGGCTTCTTGAAATAGTGTCTCTTCATAATAAAAAATATAATTATAAAGTTTTTTTTTATAGTCTAGTACTAGTGTCATAATTATGTACATCAAGTGCAAAGATGTACAAACCTACTGCTTCTAAGTATGTTACCTAGTATGATACTAGTGTATTATTTTTTTTAGTGCAGGGTACATCACTACACGTGTTACAACCCCTGTATATATTGTGCGGAGGTGGACAAACTTCGTCTAGTTTATGAATGTGCCGCTTTACCCATAGTTTAGATAAAATACTCGCTGAGATATATTTACGTAAAGCTTTTTCATAGACAATTCGAACGTAGGAAATCGTGATCTTTCTTCACCTCCTTCTGTTGATATGGCTAGGCAGGTTGTTTGTTCATTTTCATATCATTGTTTGCACAAATTGGACATTATGTCATTGCAAAAATTATGTCACCTACATCAAATGAAAAAAATATTTTTGAAAAGATTTATATTATAAACGGAAATATCACACGATGCTACACTCGTAACGCTTTATCAATTGCACAAAACACATTTTAACAAGCCACGCCAAACGACTTAATCTCAAAAAAGTAATATAAAATCACAAAGCATTATATCAGTAACAATCAGTGCTCTTCTGGAGCCAATAGCTGTTTAAGCATTGTATATGAAGCCTGTTGTTTCCGAGCACCTGGTGCACGGAGTTCGCCCTTATTGAATTCCCAATGTCCTGATTCATATGAACATTTCGCTTGTGTCAGCCATCAGGTTGCTGGTGAGATTGGATCAGCGATGAAGGAATACGTGAATGAGAATATTATAGAAGTGAAAGGAATTTGGCTGTATGGGCAGATTCACTCTTGTTTCGTTTTGGCGTATTAAAATTAAAGTACTGTTAAGCGATTGATAAGAGTCAAAGAATATGCTAGAAGAAACTCGGGAACTATCACTTCATATAAATATGACGGTTAATATCAATAAGAGTGATGAAGTCTTGTTCCGGATACTATTTTTTTCTTAAAAAACTTATGATGATCTAATAAGATCGTTCAATAGCGTTTCAAAAGGTTAGTAATATTTTAATTTAACTATACTCTCTAATTATGTTATCTGTCTAGTCTAGGTTAATAAATGTATCTAAAAGTTAATATTATTGCATATACCTACAACATTTCCTACTAAGTTATTTTTTTATGTTTAAATGATGTTATGAATCACATATTCAAAAAAGTATTGTTCTAGTTTGAAATGCTTGTGTACATAAGGGGCATGGCAAATAGGAAGAAGTGCGGCGCCGGTGCGTCGCCGGTGCGTCGTTTTTGTATAGAAACTTCTAATCAAGCTGCGCTGCGCAGACGTAAATTACATACGAAATTAGTTCATCGGCGACGCACCGGCGACGCAGCGGCACCGCACCGCTTCCTAAATGCCATGCCCCTAAATATCCATTTCAGTATATTGCAAACATGTTTAGAGTGCAGCAGATTGCAAAGCTACACGTAACACAATACACCGGACATTTTATTATTTGTGTGCCATTCTAAGCGGATGATTTTATATGTCACGCATGTGTGATCTTATGCAGAATTATTTTATAGCCTTTTATTCAGACAATACATAAAAATTGCATACACATTAAAACTTAATCTATAAACAAATATTATCTACACTATGCAGTCTGTGTGCCTTTTGGCAAAAGCCTCCTATAGATCTCCAGTTTTCTTTCTCTTGTGTCACTCTTGACCATGTGGGTCCATATCTACAATCTCGTCTTCCCGTTTCGTTATCTACTTTTTCTACTTTCAGTGTAATATTTCGTACAAAGATACATTTATATCGAGAACCTCATTTACTACGCAATGGTAATAAAGTTGATTTGGATACTACGTTTTCTATTCGTAGAATAAGACATTTTCTCGCAGTAAAGTGGCTTTCAATCACTTATTAACTTCCAGTTTACAATTCTGACTTTCATTCTTTCATTTTAAAATAAATATCTGAAATTTAGAACACATAAATATATATTAAATATAGAAACAAGATTTGGTTATAATTTCTAAAACAATAAAAATAAACAATTTTAAAAAACGTTCGCAATCTTCTTCTTATTAGCGTGTATATTCACATAGATAAAATGTTCTACATGCCACCATCCGCTTAGCGCCCAAATAAATCCTTCGATCCAAAAATAATAGGTCGATTAACCGGACCGCTGTCAAACGCATAGACCCATGGAGGGTTTATGAGTTCAGCCCTCTCTGTCAGTCCTCGTGTCGGCTGGAGCTGAAGAGCTCTCAGATCATTCCACCACTCGGCTCGAAGCCAATTGACCACTCATTTTCAAATCAAATCAACATCAATGCGCGATGATCAAATTCATGGGATGATAAATAATACTTTTGGTTGTAAACTTCACTACAGTTTTCGGAACGTAATACCTATATTTGACTGTATAGGATGTAATAGGCCACATTTGAAATTTTTTAATGCTCAAGGGTCCTATATGACGATATTTTCATGGCTCATTATAAAATAACATAATTTTGAATTTCATTAAATTTGACTTTGTAATGTATTATAAATACTATAAGCTTAGTAATTGGTGGTTAGGTTACGACAAAGTTCTCAACGAAAATTTGAATTGCTAAGGAAATAAAATTAGTTCGTTTTCGTTAATTTACATCTTTCAGTTAGTATGCAAACACGTCGTTTTGTCAATTTAAAGTCAAAGATCATGGTATAGTCACTATAAAAATTATGATTTCCTAGCAACAATAAAGAAACGAGCTTGTAACTGATTCTTTATACAATGTTTAATAGAAAGGGTATACGACCTATGTTCCTTAGGGAAAGTTGTTCAGTTTCATGGGTAGATTCACACATTTCTCGATGCATAAGTATACCCTTTCTGTTACACGTTGTAACCTTTAGACGAAGGAACTCATGTAATATCGAACTTCAAACGGTAAAAGATCTTCCAGTAATAGTAATAAAAACAAAAAATGGGTGATATTGCTCAAAGAAAAAGGAAATCATTTCAAAATTCATTTTACATGCACAAGCCGCCGTAAAGTTAAAAAGCAAAAGTACCTACTCTTATATCAAACTTGTTTTTGTAAAAGCGTCCTTTACCTCTTTAAAACAAAACAACAGATTGGGCCCAAGAGTAAAACATTTTTCATTTAATTTGGTAAAACCTATTGGTGTTATCTGCGATGGCGCGGCGGTGCCGTCTACCGTCGACCAAATTTCATAATTAATATTTTCAAAGAGAGTCGTAATTATAAAGGGCGAGTTAGCAGAATTTCGCTAATCCAATGAGTTCAGGTACCGAGTCAGGGGATTAAATTTGAGATATAATCGCGATCTTCTTTAGGAAGAAGGGGTTGTGTATATAACACGGCTCGTTTTTTTTATCTTTTAGACGTTTAATGATGAGAATGACGAAGAAAGAAAATATTGTAATTATGATGGCATCCACTGACACATCATTTAATGTAAATTATGCATTTTTTTATTTGACGTGATCGTGTATATGTATGTCACAGGATTATGATCAAATCGGGGTTTTGATCAAAAAACTAGAATTTTGATCAAACCTGGACTATAACGAAATCTTGATAAACAAATCTAGGATTTTGTCATAATGCTAAGAAAATCTGGTTTTTTGATCAAAAACCTGGATTTTCTTTTGGGATTTGGCCTCAGTTCGGAAGGGAAATGCATCTTAATTTAAATTTTAAGCTTTCCCGATGTCGCGACTGTATGTCGTTGAAGACAAATGTATAAAGTAGTCTTTATGTCGTCAATGAATTTATCAAAGATTCACACAACCATATTAAAATAAAACCTTTTTTTAATGCAATATTTCATAGAGCTCCTCTCAGAAAGGACACAGATCTGTATTAATCAGGTGACTTGCCGCTCTCAGCGCCGTACCCTGGGCGTTTGCGAGCGCCTCTGAGGTAATTCGCTTCATACTAATTTCAAACGCCTCTACAATACTTTGTTTGCAGACAATTTTCTTTGAAGAAAATATTATTTTTATTTTAATAATGTACTAGAATTATTTTTTTATCCAGATAGTTTATCTGCAAGTGAAAGTCTATAATTAGCAAACTTAACGGCAACGGCAACACAGGCTTGCCTGTGAATAAGTCCGGCTGAATGATCCCAACAAAGCGGTGGTAGGCTCCGCAAGAGGCCGCCTGGCTCGCGACCACCCTCTCACCGGAGTCCAGCGCCAAACAGCTTGCTGTATTCCGTCGGTGCGTGAGACTACCAGTGCCTTAACAGGCGTTTTCTGGGTTAGCTCGCTCCATCGTCGACTCTTTCATGGTCATCGCTGACCTTTGTGTCTAGAGTCAAGAGCTAACCCATTCCGAGTAAAAAAAAAACTTATACTGTAAAGCTATTTTTCCCAGAAAATATAGAATAATATAGATGTAACCAGATAAGTAGTGCAGAATGAAATCGTAACAGAGTGGTGCCCAAGATACAACAAAAGAAACAGGCAGACCAGCCAGAAGATGGGAAGACGAGATTGTAGATATGGACCCACATGGTCAAGAGTGACACAAGAGAAAGAAAACTGGAGATCTATAGGAGGCTTTTGCCAAAAGGCACACAGACTGCATAGTGTAGATAATATTTGTTTATAGATTAAGTTTTAATGTGTATGCAATTTTATGTATTGTCTGAATAAAAGGCTATAAAATAATTCTGCATAAGATCACACATGCGTGACATATAAAATCATCCGCTTAGAATGGCACACAAATAATAAAATGTCCGGTGTATTGTGTTACGTGTAGCTTTGCAATCTGCTGCACTCTAAACATGTTTGCAATATACTGAAATGGATATTTAGGGGCATGGCATTTAGGAAGCGGTGCGGTGCCGCTGCGTCGCCGGTGCGTCGCCGATGAACTAATTTCGTATGTAATTTACGTCTGCGCAGCGCAGCTTGATTAGAAGTTTCTATACAAAAACGACGCACCGGCGACGCACCGGCGCCGCACTTCTTCCTATTTGCCATGCCCCTTATGTACACAAGCATTTCAAACTAGAACAATACTTTTTTGAATATGTGATTCATAACATCATTTAAACATAAAAAATAACTTAGTAGGAAATGTTGTAGGTATATGCAATAATATTAACTTTTAGATACATTTATTAACCTAGACTAGACAGATAACATAATTAGAGAGTATAGTTAAATTAAAATATTACTAACCTTTTGAAACGCTATTGAACGATCTTATTAGATCATCATAAGTTTTTAAGAAAAAAATAGTATCCGGAACAAGACTTCATCACTCTTATTGATATTAACCGTCATATTTATATGAAGTGATAGTTCCCGAGTTTCTTCTAGCATATTCTTTGACTCTTATCAATCGCTTAACAGTACTTTAATTTTAATACGCCAAAACGAAACAAGAGTGAATCTGCCCATACAGCCAAATTCCTTTCACTTCTATAATATTCTCATTCACGTATTCCTTCATCGCTGATCCAATCTCACCAGCAACCTGATGGCTGACACAAGCGAAATGTTCATATGAATCAGGACATTGGGAATTCAATAAGGCGAACTCCGTGCACCAGGTGCTCGGAAACAACAGGCTTCATATACAATGCTTAAACAGCTATTGGCTCCAGAAGAGCACTGATTGTTACTGATATAATGCTTTGTGATTTTATATTACTTTTTGAGATTAAGTCGTTTGGCGTGGCTTGTTAAAATGTGTTTTGTGCAATTGATAAAGCGTTACGAGTGTAGCATCGTGTGATATTTCCGTTTATAATATAAATCTTTTCAAAAATATTTTTTTCATTTGATGTAGGTGACATAATTTTTGCAATGACATAATGTCCAATTTGTGCAAACAATGATATGAAAATGAACAAACAACCTGCCTAGCCATATCAACAGAAGGAGGTGAAGAAAGATCACGATTTCCTACGTTCGAATTGTCTATGAAAAAGCTTTACGTAAATATATCTCAGCGAGTATTTTATCTAAACTATGGGTAAAGCGGCACATTCATAAACTAGACGAAGTTTGTCCACCTCCGCACAATATATACAGGGGTTGTAACACGTGTAGTGATGTACCCTGCACTAAAAAAATAATACACTAGTATCATACTAGTAACATACTTAGAAGCAGTAGGTTTGTACATCTTTGCACTTGATGTACATAATTATGACACTAGTACTAGACTATAAAAAAAACTTTATAATTATATTTTTTATTATGAAGAGACACTATTTCAAGAAGCCTTACCATACAGCCATCAAATCGTAGTTAACTTCATACACCAAAATTCTAATTAATTATAATCTATAGGCAAATGCCTAATAGAGGTAGCTGAAGCTTGAATCCCAATTAAACCTAGCTAAAATGTAGAGAAATCACGAGCTCCTGTGAAAAGGAAATTTAACAACCAAATCATCCTTCCCAAGTTTCGAAATAGGCTATTAGTTTTCGTCATAATTTAATTGGTCCTTATCGGGAAAATGTACACCGAGCCGTTTCAGGTATAATATAAATGATACCATTTGGTATAAATGTTACCAATATAAATGATACCTATTTAATTGATAACTTGGTTTGTAAATTAATTGCAACCGACATTAGCCAGCGCAAAATGACCCATTTTCTCGACGACGGCGCAGACGTTGGATTTTCTCTGATAAAGTTTTAATTGTTTTTATAGCTGCATTGGAGATAGTCGTTTCCGTTAATTATTCTCCTTTTAATAGTAAAATGTTTAAAACATTTCAACCGCAGACAGGATTTGAACCTGCATGTTTGGAATACCGTCCAAACGTTTTTAGCACAGAGACCGCCGCGTACATAAGTAACCTGTGCTTTTAGCCAACTTCACTACTGCGGCCCTTGTCCAGAGCGGTGAAACCAATAACTGGTAGCTTCTCTTCATGAAGCACAAGGACAAGCTCCGCAGTAGCTTAATTGGTTAAAAGCGTTGGACGGTATTCCGAGGAAGCAGGTTCGAATCCTGTCTGCGGTTGAAATTTTTGATTTGTTGTTGCTGATGCTCATATTTTGCAAAAAGAAAACATATATATTTTTTTAACATATTCCTATACTATTAACAAGCGTTTTGTTCACCTGAGGAATAACGAGACACTCTTTGTCAAAAAAAAAAATTTTGTAGTAAGTAGGTAGGACTTACAAAAATAGATGAATTAAGTAAATCTGTGAATATTTTATTGTGAAACCACCTTATTCAAGTGTATTTCCTTGTTTGTTAGGCCGGTTCGAAAATAGCACTGCCTTACCTTTTCCCATGGGTATCTTTTAAACGTAGTAGGTACTTAGCTATGGCATTTACATAACTGCGTGGGTTGTTGATATGGGAAATAAGGTTAGAACTTTGACAATACGGTCAAATAACCTACCCACATAACATGCGAAGATAATTACACGAAATATGTAGGTTTTTACCAACAAGTGACCATTCCATGACTTTCTAGCCTAGATCATACTGTGCGTACATTTGACTGTGGAAATAAAGTTTACTCGTTTTAATTGAAAGGCAGGCAACGCATTTCTATTAACCCCCATGGTGCTGCAGCTGCAAGTGTCCATGGGCGGCGATGATTACTTACCATTAGGTCTTCTCGTCTGCCTCCAACTCCATTTTTTTAAATAGCCCTTCCTTGACAGGGGGATGGTAAAAAATAAGTATTGCAAAAAAAGTACACCCTAAATTATTTTGTGCGGGCATCCCTAGTATCCCGGGACTGAATTTACGACGTGTTTGACGTCCGCTGCCGGTCGCGATAAAATATTAAAGTGTTGCTGATTTATGTGGGAATACGCCGCCATGACACCCCGTCACAGACCACGCCGGCCCACATCACAAACACAATCACGAACACGGTTCAATAGACACGAGTAACTAGTATAATTTTTTTTATCTATCTATGTAGATCAGGGGTATACGTATACATACCACCAGTGTCGCATGGCCTGCTCTCCAGCAGAACGGAGTGCACCACCGGTGTCCACGTTTTCATACATTTTTAATGTGTTAAGAAATTGCCCCGCCTGATGCGATGACATAGGTTTATTGGTTTATCATAGGATTACTGCGCCGGTCTGAACGTGTTAAAAATCAATGCGTTTGATTGAAGCATTATAAACTGAATTCAGTAAACTTTTTAGACTAGACACAAGCAAACAAACTAATATACAACACTAAAAATAAAAGTTGCACTGAGATTTTATGACACTTCTCATAAAATAAACATTTTTGCAATAAAAATACGACTACCAAAGACCGAAACTTTTGACATTGCGATATAAGAAATTGTATGAAAAAGACTTGTTAAGCCTCAATCATCTCGCCTCCACCAGCTGTGGCGCGAAACTCCAAACAAATCGTCGTCACTTCAGCAAAAGCGAATAATCTTGAACAAAACTACGAGTAATTCCTGCGAATTTCGTCGTTCCCACTCCGGGTTCTTATTATACTGTCCACAAGACAAATCGCTCAGACCACGGCCCCTACTATTAATATACTCTAATTACACCACATGCCTCTGACATTTTCCTAATTGGTTGTCAAAAGTTGACAAATTCACCACCAACGCAATAAGTCCATCTTATCAGCTCTTTGAAACTTGCAAAGCTCGAAATTAGTAGGCTTGGCAATTAATTCGCTTGTGTAGGGTTTAGCTTAAACTGTGACCCAAAAAGGGATCGAAGTGGTAACGTTTTAGTTCGTTCTTCGAACTTGTTAAATGTGAATGATGTGTTGGGCTTACATATTTCGAATTTATTCATTATCAAAGTATCTACTTACATATTTAACTCGAGGTTATTCATTTATAAGTAGTTATGCTACTTAGTCGCATGAGTAAATTCCGACAAACTTATTATTGTCGCACCTAGTTACCAAAACAGTGAAATGTGGGTATTATTAATATAATGGCCTTCCTAATACGATTATACCCTGATATGGGCACCATGGGCAGGGTAGGGAGGGATGGGATGAGTTTCTGCCTTCTTTGATACCATTTGTATCAAGACTGCCTTCTTCTGCCTACGGCGTAGCAACCTGCTACGAACCGTAGACATAGGGACTCGTAGCGTAATAATACTACAAATTACGGTCTGTAACGTAACAAAATAATAAATAAAAGAGTATAATTATACTTACTAATTTTGTTGTAAATTTTATGCCCGAAAGATAGAACATTCAAATCAAAGTTTAAATTCGCCACCACCGATAGATCAGTTGCTTGAGCGAGGGAACGGAATTCCGAGGGCCCAGGTTCACATTTCTTACTTTGACAATAACATGAAATAAAATAGCAAAAATCTTCAAAAAAGCACTAAAACAAATTAAAATTAATTAATTAGTCTCAATTACTAACCCGATTGTCCTCAGCTGGCCAGAAGTCAAACCGCTATCTGTAAGATATAAAAATTTCGACCAAGAATTTTTCCTTCCCCCAAAATGATCGTTCGCAATTACAGGCTTATCTCGAATGCGAATTTTCTGAGCGACTTTAAATAGCTATCATTTTCCCTGGCGGCTTCGGGAAAGACCTTAAAACGGCACAAACGGCAAGTTATAAAGGACATTAACTGTGTGACTGTTTGTGCAAGTGTCGTCCCATTAGGTCGGGTGAACGTCGGAGTAACTGGGTGTTATCGTAGAGTGGTTGTTTTAAAGCACCCACGTCTTAAAACACATCCAATAAAATTGTACAGTAAATGCACAAAGAAAATTACCGGTGCTTTTAAACCATCTGTTGCTTGCCAAATAAGAGGCAGTTTTTTTGTAATCTTTTATAAGCCTACTTTGTTTATGTTTATAAATTTTAAAGTGTAGTTAGAACTGCAATTAGGTGTGCCCATAGTTGACTATAACTCTGTAAAATTTAGGATGGTAGAGCTGCGACATATACCACTCCATTCAGAAGGAAAACAAAAGAAAATGTATCTGAAATGTACAGGAATTTATATCTTGAGACTGACAGCAATCTTAGTTCGTATCAGATATTAGAAAGTCATTTCAGTACAAAACGGCTGAAATCCGTACTTACTTAATATTGGTCTTAATCTTGAGATTGCTTCATAAATACAGGCCTTATTTCTCGGTCACCTCTGGCCTTGAAATGAACTAAGAGCAAACTTATTACCGCAATTAAAAAAAGTTACTTGATTTAATTAATAATTTTATTGTAAATCTCCTTGTAGAGTTTAATTCCAACATACCAAAATATTTCTTAAAAGTTAGTTTCATTTCTAATTGTTCTTTATTGCTAGTCGTAATAATAACTTTTTAAACAAATAATACGTAAGTATTTTTAAATTAGCAATCCCAACATTTTGCTTTAAGTGATTGAAACTCTGTGTAAATAAACGATAACATTAAATATCCATAATGATTATTTTATTACTGACAATAACTGTCCTGGACATTCCAAAGATAATAAATTCACTAACGTCTCAATATAGTCAGTTAACAACCAATTTACCATCAATTTTAGTAGTGGATGTTTACATCACATACCTAAGTATTATAAAAATGATACAATTTTATGTCTGAAACAATCCGGATCCTACCTGAAGATCACTAATTTAATTGAAGGGAAATAATCTAACCTTCAGATTGATGGACCAAAGCTCAGATCACTAGGTCACAGGCAGACAGAGGTATATTAAACATTAATGAGTTATCTCCTATGGTTATCTCCATTCTACTATATTACAAAACAGTAATCACCAAAAAATATTTATGACTTCAGACAATTTCATATAGTACGCGGGCAAACGCTAATATTAAATATGAGGAATTCAGGAAGTTTTTGTTGTTCTTGGCAAAACAAGTAAAAAAACAAGAATAGGTAAGTAGTCTTCGCTTTTCGTCGCTATAAATCGAAAACGTTTGAAAAATGTATTTTGCCAAGTTTTGCGGAGTTGAATTGTATAAACAAAAAGTTATTTATGCGCTTGTTTTGGCTACCGAAGGGTAAAAATAAGAAACAGTAAAACAGCATCGCATAGCTGAACGGAATTGAACACAACTGGCTGTTTAACCGGTGGGAATACGACTTTACCGATGATGTTTCGATCGCTTATAAATAATGAAGTCAACGATGACCGATAGAGCAAAAAAGTTCTCAAGTGGAGACCAAGTTTTACACAAACGCAGTGACGGACGCCTTTCTGCCAGAAAGAGCTGGAGGCAAAGAGCCGCGAACAGGAACACCAGGCAAATAGTGATTCCCCTTATGAGGGGACTGCGACTGGCTAGCGATGATTATGAAGACGTTTTACTGACCGTATCTACTACTGTACCGAATTGGTTACCGGAATGGGTTTTTGCTAAATAGTGCAATATAAACAAAACTTTTCTAGTAACTATAAAATTGCATTTACCTACCTGAAATTAAAAACAAGTTTACCTTGCACACAGGACGCGTTCATGTAAGGTTACGAAGTCAAATAATACATTTTGCTGTGACTGTTACAAACAACGTTACAAATATACTGGTATTTTTATTCATTTCACTTGAATGAAGCTGCTGTGCTGACATAGGTTAGGTTACTTTGTAAAAGTTTAATATTATTCCCTCCTTACGACCACTAAAATTTACACGGGAGATTATATATCCTAATTACAATAACCTAAAAAAAAAAAAGAAAAAAAACTGCGTAACTACTTCATGTAGGGCAGGAGTCTAAGGCCCGTATTTATAATCAGCTCTCAAGAGTGACAGTGAGTTTGAGTTTGAATCAGAAATGTCATTTCAGTACGGCCTGTCAAATCCACACTTATTACTCTCAAAATTGAGATCGCTTTATAAATACGAGCCTAAAACTCACTTAGCCGTGGATAGAACTATGGGTTCGAAAACAATCGCTCATATTTCATATTTCGGTATAACGAAAATAATAATGTTGTCACAAAACGCAATAGCGAATATTGTATTTGTCAAACATCTACGGGGTATGTGTATGTTTAATGAAGCTATCGATTAGCGGCGCCCAATAAGGAAAAAACAGGGATCGTCTATATTGGAGCCACTGGTTGTTTATTTATTCCAAACGAGTGCTCCCGGAAATAAGTCGGGAGGAGTCCTTCCTTACTGGTCAAAGAATAGTTAGTAAACAGAAGTGTTTTAGGAAAAATTTTGATGAAGCATGAATAAAGCATCAACTGGTCTCGGCTGGGAAGACCTAGAAGCTAACGCGCAAGATCGAGAGCAGTTGAAATTTTTTCTACGAGCCCTATGTCCTCCTCATCATTATTATCATCGTGAATATAAATATGTTTTGCAATCATATCAATAAAAATAAAAAATCCGTTCTTTTTTCATTGTAACTAATATAAAATAATAAACTATTATATCTACGTATTATATTTCTCTGTACTGCTCTGTAGAATCGGTTACCCGCACAAGTACCTATTTTGGGTCGGTACAACATCATCATCATCAGCTCATGTGCCTTCTCACCGAATATGAAATCTCTGAATTGGAAAATAAAATATAGCAGACTTTTATAAACGAGCCTACGAGCCTAAATCTGCATGAAAAGACAACAGAAACTGCAAAAATAAAGAAAAATAAATGGTGAAACATTCTGATAATTTCTTTGCATGTCCAAAAATTTATTCCTCTCGGAGATTTTTCATCGTAGGCTAATTCAATATTTCTGTCTCATACATAGTGTTTGAGCAAAATAACGTCGGCAAAGATTAGTGTTTGCCGATGCTCGCGAGCAAGATTAAGACGAGCGAAACCGCGGCTACATCTAGCATGTAAGCTGATCTTTCTTGCCATCGCAATTAATGCTGCAACAGAAATAGTATAAAATGTAGAACATTTCATTGCATTTACTTCATACAAGCTGAAACGCAAAGTGGAAGAGTCATGAAGTAAGTGCTGGTTTTATTTATTCTGTACCAGCAATTCATATTTCATACATAAAAACACTTGATAATAATATTATCATGCACATAAAATCGTATTCCTTTTTTACACATTCGATGTTATTTTCAATAAAATTTTATTGCTCAAAGAGCCCATTCACATCCAAAGCACTTATTTGCACATTCTTTGTGCAATGAAGTGTACAAATAAATAAATTTTCTATTTTTTCATCTGTTCGGAAAATAGAATCATGTCGTCTTATTGACTGGCTTTCATGTCGCCGCCGTCGGTGAAATTCCCTTTGACTGTGAAACGCACGTCTGTCAATCGAGCCACCACTTATGCCTGGGAAAGAGTTCTTTTTCGGTGCTGAATTTATTAAATGTCAAAATTGCACGGTATTTCCAAGATACCGAGATTTTGATTACTCTCTGTTTTACGAGTTACTCGTACGCTACGCATACGCTTACGGTTATCAAAGTTGCAGGGATTTTTAGCGTCGCCAGTTCAAATTCTTCTCCACATTTCTCAATCACAAGATTAAAAAACCATTATTAGAAATAAGGAAACATAAACAGTTCAATATTCGAATTTGCAACAAACACCGGTAAATGAAGTAAAGAATCCGCAGAAATTCCTATGAAGCCCTGATATTTACAATATACTTACTTAGATATGTATGTATATTTTATGTGTGCAGCCCTATAGCCCGCGGTAACGTTGTTCGCCAATCAGGGAACTCCTGCTCTCGTTACTCGCCCGTTTGCTTCTATTCTGGTTTGAAGTTATATGGCCAGAAAAAAGGTAGAGCAAATAGCTACATAGAAAGATGAAACATTGAAAATACTGCATGTGCTTAGCAATAGGTGTTTCATGCTTTGACTAAATAATACATTAGGTACCCAAAAGTTATTTTTCTATACCTATCCTAAGGAAAAAGGCCATAGATACCAATGCAAATGACCCATATCGTTTCTAGATAGTTTAGTTCCGCGCTGCAGACCCAGTAACAGTCTTTACATACAGCATTCATCATATTAGTCTCGTTTTCTGTACATCCGACTGCCGAGCTCCATAGCCACATCGTAAGCGCATTTCAGAGCCGGAGATTTATCAAAGGCAGGCAAAGAGGCTTTCATCAAATTCTGGACTGGGAGCCATAGAAAAATAGAACGCCCGTTTCTTTTCCCGGGTGTACTGTAGAATGAGTCGGAGTCAGTATGAGTCGAGAGTTTTTTAGTGTATTGGAATTCAGACAATAGGCTGACAATACAATACAATGTTGGTTGGGAAAATACCCTAAAAACTTGTCAGACGTAGCCAAGGCGCCCTTTTGTGAAGTCATTGACGCTCTGGCTGCCCCGTAAGGGCTACAAGCGCGACTAATTATGTATTCAACGTGTGCAAAAGACCCATATCGTTTCTAAATAGTTTATGTTCGCACCGCAGACCCAGTAACAGTCTCTACATACAGCATTCGTCAAATTAGTCTCGTTTTCTGTACATCCTTCTGCCGAGCTCCATAGCCACATCGTAAGCGCATTTCAGAGCCGGAGTTTTATCAAAGGCAGGCAAAGAGAGTCGTTGCGAATGAATCGCGCGCGGCAAACGAGCGTGGATACTTCCCAGTGAAATAACGGAATAACATTACTGAGCGCTATTGGTGAGCACGGTTTGTTAGGGTCAGTTCACCCCGGGAAGCTACGCGACGCGACGTGGCGACCATGAAACTGAACAACTTTCCCCAAGGAACATAGGTCGAATTATGAAAAAAACATTTTGTCCGGGATCCCATACAAATACTGTAGTGGCTCAAGTAATTTTGTATGGAAGGCCCAATCTTTTTTATATTTAGGGAAAGTTCAGTTCCATGGGTTGAGTTTCATGAGCTAGTTTTTTTACACCCGGAAGAACTTTATTAATTTACAGATGAGACATTTCATTGACAAGACTCGCCTGTCACTTCGTGCAGCTTCCCTTCCCGGTGTGAACTGACCCTAATAAATGTTGAGTCCTTATCCTCCCCATATATATAATTCAATTTATAAAGGTAGATGTTTGATATCCTACTTGAAATTAACAACAAGTCCTAGAAGGCTGAAACTGTGCATACAGTTAAGCTGATATTTTGAATAAAGTATAGGTACTCTACTCTTAGGTACTCATAAGCTCATATACTCAATGGATTTCTCCGAATGATTTGTTTGAAGTTTTTTTTTTTTTCAGTATCTTTCTTAGTTTCATGGCTACATAACTTTCTTAAAGGAACAGATATTGAAATATCTTTTTTTTTATCCTCGCTACTATCACAAAGTGTATGTTGGTTCAGATTTTTGCTAACTACTAACACGAGTTTTTCTATTTCTTTAGTATGTACTTATATCAATTTGAATGCAGTTCAAGAAGCACTTCCACGTGATTGGCTCGTACAGATTCGTAACATAGAATCGTGTACCTATTGCTGTTGCATTTTACATCAGGTACCAATTGGTACTGTTTCGTTTATTGTATATTTTCCCAAACGTTTGTGGATGTGTGTTACACGAACACCAGTGTTCTGTCAGTTTGTTATAAAAATAAACTAAAAAACTTCAGGAAACGATTTATAAATGCTCTGTGTGCAAGAATTGCAACAACTCATCAAGCTGCAAGTAAAATCGCAATTTGATGGAAAAGTAGTAACAGCTTACTTCACTACCCTGTATTGCCTACAGGTTCACGTAGCCGCGTAGCTACGACTGTGCTACGGCGTAGCAATTATCTTTTGAGTTTTGGGTCTTAGCTCGATTGTGAACAATCATGTACAAAATGATATTTTTTATTTAATGGGTTTGCTCTTGACTCCAGTCAGGAGATGTGGCGGATGTGGTTTCTATTTGGAACTGTTTTCGAAACATTTCAAAATATTTTAACATAGAAACAATTTGCAAAATTAGGTTAGCGTAAGTAACGCTACTATGCAACGTACAGATTTAAGTTCTGAGTTACAATGCGGTGTAACGAGACGCTCTCCAGATATGTGCAGGTCTCCTGTCTAGCCGCGGGAGCCGGGTACATATAAATAAAAGATTGGATTACCAAACAAGCGAGCGAAACGATCTCTTATCGCAACAGACATCGACGTACCTTTAAAACGGATTGTTGAATTAAATATAAGAAAACTTCGTGTTATTGCACCTGAAAATAAAGTTAAAGCCGTAGTTGAAAAAATAAAAATTCTCTCATAATAATTTAGGAAGCAAAGTTTGGGTTGGGTAATATCGGCAAGTGTACACGTGTAAGAAAAATGAACACAATTTAAAAAAAAATTACAAAAGAAAAGAATATTCATGATTATGATTAATATGAACTATGGTAAAAGTAAGGCTATATTCAAAATGTTGAAGGTGTATTTTTGTACCTAAGTTAAATAATGTGAATACCTATTTGAAATTGGCAGATCATAATGTAACCTAACCTAACCTTTGAAATACATTGTACCACGTTATTCACGATTCTTTCAGTCGAATAAAGTATATTTAATTTAACATTTAAAAATCCAAATTGTGCCTTATAAATCCAATTTGTGCTCCGACCTCTATAAAATAGCCTACTTGGAATTACAAACTAAGTAGAATACATAAAACGTGTTATATCAAAGGTCGGGCAATATGTAAGGTCGTTATTACAGGGTCGCAAAATTTATTCCTTCTTACATTGCTCAAATAATAGCTTTTAAGATAGGCAAAGGGTTTCTTAGGCCCGTATTTATAATCAGCTCTCCAGAGAGACAGCAAGTTTTGAGTTCGTATCAGAAATGTCACTTTAGAACAAAACGACCTGTCAAATCCATACTTAATATTGCTCTCACTCTTGAGATCGCTTTATAAATACGAGCCTTAGAAACGCACTTCTGTAAATGCGAAAATTGTTACAGATGTTTTATCTCACGACACGGCTGCAGTTTTGCCAGACTTGTGTGTGTGTGTAAATATGCACGTTTACTGCTATAGTGGGGGAGAGTTCGGCTGTCTCTGTACGCAAAACCTTGACACGAACGACCACATGGTTTGGTTGGACAAAAAGTATTCTTACCGCTAGAAAAACACTCGATTTCATGGGATAATGATGGTGAAAAATATTGAGTCTAAACAGACGTCTGCATTTGAGCTGTTAGCCTGAAGCTATTCTGATGCTAATTATAGTCCAACTTGAGTCCAACTAAGATAGAATATCAGTAGGTACAAACTGATCCAATTATACTTCATTCTATTATTTATACCTATGATCGGTTTTGAATTTACAATTTTGGCCCGACAATGGCAAAGGAGAGGATGGCTACTATTTTATAGCTTGAACATTAGTTTTACAATCAGATATTCTAATATCTAAATGTTCCCTTAACGACCGAAACGTTTAACTGTCCCATTGATGGCTGAGACATCTGCAAGTTCAGACAAATATTAGTAACTATACCTACCCACACAAAGATATTGGGGGCAATGTCTATAACGAGAGAACGAAAACGGACGGCGACAAATTTAGTCAAAATTTAGTTTGGTTTTGTTTCTCAGCGAATCATAGCAATACTAGGTATGTAGAATAAGGGTCAGTTCACATTGGGAAGCGATGAGACGCGACGCAGTGCGAAGCTTTTTGAAAAAACATCTCGTTGTACGAAGAATCCTTCAATTTGAATTTTATATTCTTTCTTTTTCAGGCAAATTTAATAAAGCTGCTCCTACGCTAATTATATTTCCTTAGATTAACCTAGTCCTAAATTGATTATAGTAATCGCAGATATTACGATACGACCCTTTCGACCTTCGCATGTAAGCTAGGAGCACCAGCTTGTCTTGTCTAGCAAGATATTGTTTAATTATCTCGTCCCAGACAGTTGTGCACCATTCCATCTTTAGATTACAGCTATTATGACCCCCACGTCTGTACTCGTAACTCTACTACAAAAATATTTACGCTTAAATAAGGTGTAATAAAAAGGGTATAATCTCTACATTGTAGAGCTAATCTCTCCATGTTCAGCCTAAAAACAAAACAACAGTTTTTTTTTTCTATTCACTTGTGCGCCTGTGGTGTGGCATTGCAGGGCAAAGAATTTTCTCCCTTTTTTCCACTCCTCCAGTCCAATCCCATTTCTACTTACTCACAATCTGCTATAGAACTAACGCGATTTCTTTACACTTCACAAGTTGAAGTTGAGCAAACTTGCTAACCGATGTGTATCAACTCTACGCCCGCCTTCCTCATTTGCGGATCAGTCTACAGTTGGCAACAGTTTACAACGATTGTTAGCGCTTGTTTCACTAGTACGGCAACACTGGTTTGGTTTGTTCCGCACTCACTTCAGCTTACAGCACAACTTTGCAGATTCAATTTTACTTTTCTTAAAGCTGTAGTTTCAAGAGCTAAAGCGCTTGCTTCCGCTATTGTGTTTAAAATTGAGCAATAAATAAAGCAAAATGAGTTAACCGTTTTTCCTACTTTTGGCTGTTATTGACACGGGGCTTATTGATTACGCAGATAGTAAAACGAATGGGGCGTACTTAGTTTTTTTTATTATTATTAGATTACACGAGACGAGGCAAATACAGCAGCTAAACCAGGAAGGTAACTGACTGAACAGAGCCAACTGACAAACCGCATAGCTGGTCGATTTTTGTTATAACTTATTATATACATGTAGGATTATTGCAAAGTAGGATTTTATCTACGGAGGGGCAAGGTGGGGCACTTGCAGCACCCTGGTCTAGAGCTAAATATACTATGAACCTACAAAAATAATTATTCATTTAATCACACGGTAGTGTAATCTTGTCATATTGGTAACATGTAAGATCGCGCTCGCTTCGCTCGCGATATATGTTGATATTAATAATGCTTGAGTCAATAGCGTGAAATCTCGCGCTCGCGATTTATTATCAATAGCATAGCATCAAAACTAGCGCTTTCTACGCTCGCATAAGTTACATTTTGCCCCACCCACCCCTATAAGTAAATTCTGGTTACGACCATGGTTGTATCATCCTGCTTCCTGGTCGCTTCGCAAGCGCATTTGCCTCTCCCCTCATTTCACTTATACTCCTTCAAAATCACACTACATCAGTATCTCCCTTGGCAAGTATCCTCCTAGAGACACCAATGAAAGGCGTGTCGTAGGTGTCGAAGTACCGCCGCACGCGCCTGTCCCCTCTCGCGTACCTCTGCACCGCATGCTGCAGCTGCTCCACCAGGTCTAGCGTGCTGAGGCTCAGCGGGATCTCGTGGGTGAAGCCGAAGAAGGATGACCGCTCGGCTTCTAGGACGTCACATTGCTGGAATGGTGATCTATTTTTTAATGTCTCCGTTCCTTTATCAAGCCTGCTTCACAGTGTAATTAAGGTTGGGTTTCGTATGGGCTGCTTGTTTCTGCGGCTTGTGCCGCCGGCATGTTTGTAGCAAGCTTTAGAGGCAATGAAGTGGTTTGCCGTCTTCTACTACCGAGTGGGTTATCATGGGTCGTCGTCGAACGACCCAAGGAATTAGTCGTCAGGGTTTTTAAATCTCCTAATAGCATAGATAGGTAATAGGTCTCTGGCAATGGACGACCACTATCAAAGACAGTGATCTTTTTTCTTGACGAACAATCGTTCAGCCTGCAGCGTTAAAACTAAACTGGGGAAAATCTCACAATGTAAAAAAAATAAAATATTAATTACTAACATTGTGTTTTCCCGTAACAATCAAATCCACGACCTCCGATCACTACCTCTTCCGAAAAATAATTAAGTAGGTACTTATTGATACTTACAACTACTAATAAGAGGACATTTACACTAACAACTAAGAATAAATATTTCTTCGCATAAAACACCATTGTTTTGTTGAAAAGCTACATAATTGTGTTGAGCATGAAAATAAAAATAAATGTACAATTTGAATACCTAGGCATTATAATGCCAATACTTTTCGGTATTAAATATTTTATGGTCTAACATAAAAATCCAATTGGATTCTGAAATATTTTGTAAAACTGTTATTCAAGTAAAACAAAAAATAATAATAATATTGTGAAATTTATTTATATACAAAAATACAATCAAACTGTTGGTTACACCATTTATCTTGCAACTTAAAACAAAAATGTTTCATTTTATATCATAGTATAGTATATTTTCTATTATTCAAGATATTATTGGATTTAAGCTTGTTAAATCAGGTAAATAAAATTCAGTTCAAGAATTTAATTTACCTGATTTAATAATTTTGTTTCAGTAAATTTTTGACTTTGCAACAACATTAGCAGAAATAAATAATGTATTATTTATTTATTTTTTAAAGTTGCAGTGTACTGGCAGATTTACAAACTAGCAAACATAAATAAAAAGATGCATTAGGAATATTCATATTCCTTTACAGTATGTAGTAATTGTTCATGATTGTACAGTGACAAGGGTGTTAGCGTATTGGAACTCTGGGCTGTTTTCATACTCGGACATATCCAGCGCAACCTCGCAACTCTCGCGAACTACTGCCCGTGGGTCGTTTAAATACCTGAAAAAATAAACATTCAAAAACTTATGCAAAACTTTTTAGGATTCTTCATTTATTTTCAGATTTCATTGCATCAATTAAGATGACTTTAAAATATATCTTCTTGCATTATTGCATCTTACTTAATTAATAAACAACCATCTTTCATTTAGTGCTAAAATGCAAGTAAAATGCATTGAAGAATTATCTATAAAGGACCGCTTTTAATGGATCAAAAATAGCCTAGGCATACCTTTTAAGAACCTCTGTGCATTCCTCAGTGGCGATGGATCCAAGTGCCTCTGCAGCTTCATGTCGCACCATCTCATGTTCTGTTGTGTCTTCTAATGTCTTCTTGAGGAATGGTACACTGCGCTCATCTTGCATCTGTCCAAACACAAACGCCACTTCATGTCGGAAAAGGGCACTGCTTGCTTTAAAACCTGGAAATTGGAAACAGTAACAGCTTAAAAATAAATAGATGTAACATTCTTTGCGCAATATGTTTTTCCTCAGGAAACTAAGATGGTTTGAGTAGAGTCCTTGACACTACACGCAAAAGTGGACATGTAGCCGTCTGATAACTATTGCCAAAAAGTGATTATTTTAGTGCTTATTGAGGTAATTATATCTGCGGTTACAACCTGTTGGAATACTGACATTCTTTGTAATAAAAAATCAAAGTTTTTTTGATCAATTTGATTAAGACTTATTGATTATTATCATTTTCAAATTCCAATCTACATTTTGAGTAAATAGAAATATATTAAAATTTTCTCACCTTTTCCCAATTCATTAATACTTTCAGTGGTTCCCATATTTCTTAAACTGAACATAGCTCTGTATCTTTCAAACAAAGGCTTGCTTTCATCCAATAATATTTTGCTCAAACTTTCCAAATCACTATCTGAGCTAGGTGGGGCAGGGTCTACTGATGTGTACAGACTTTTTGATAGATTTTCCTCCTTAGAACTGTCATTGGCAACCCAATTGAGTCTTTGCAGGGCTATTTGGCAAGTCTCCGCTACTTCTATTGCTGGATCATGCTGATATTTCTCTAACAGCTCGCGGAGATTTGGGTCTCCAATGGCTCCTAGTGCTTCACCTGGAATTAGATTTAAAAATAACAACTTTAAGTACAGCTGTGACATATTTTTTACTAAATGAATTTCTCATGAATACTTACTGTTTTTAATAAAGTTCCTTTCCAAGAAAGTTCACATATTTAGATTATGATATTCTTTATCAGATGTTATCAAGAACGTGAGAAATTTGTTGATAAAAAGGAATATCTTACCAGCCTCATGGCGAACTATAGGGTCCTGATTTTTGTCCTCCAACACACTTCTCAGCAGTGGAATAGCCCTCTTATCCTGCATTTGACCAAGGCAATAGGCCAGCTCATGTTTTAATAGCACAGATTCGTCAGTAAAGCAATGACTAATACATTGAATAGCGGTTTCCCCACCGATATTGCGAAGCGTGAAAAGAGCCCGAAATCTTTCCTTCATGGGCCTGCTTGGATCATTTAATACTTTTCCAATGTTTTTAACAGCATCCTCATTTACTTTCACCATATTTTACAGTAAATAAATGAAGGAAAACGTAAAAATCGTAAAAAATAAAATAAGCAAGCACACGTGAATAGGGAACCAATAATGTACAGCCATGATAATTGACGACCCGATAAGGTACGCGCTGATATTACGAGACCAGGCATGTACATGAATTATTGGCTGTGCATTCCGTGGCTTCGTATTATTGGCCGTACAATATTTGCCCGGACAGATATTTCACGGCCAATAATACATGTACTATATGACAGGGATTCGTATTATTGGCTGTGCGTTATCTGGTCGTGAATTATCAGCTCGGACTGTTAATGTACGACCCGTATTGTACAGGCAATAATTGGAAGCCAATGTCACATGTCAAAATTCCACCAGCCAATCGGAAGCAAGCGGTCGTAGACAAGAAACTCTATATGCTTTGTTTTGATGATTTTAGTAGATCATGCCAGTAGTGATAGCGAAAAAAAGTGACAGAACCGAATCTGTTAACCCCGAATTCCACGTGGTCTTTCCGCTCTTACCCCTAGAGTGTATATAAAAATCCGGAGGCGCGGAGGGAGAGCAGCCCCCGCCCGCTGTAACTAAGAGCCAGGTCTTAGTTACGCTAGGGCGGAGGGGCTGCACTTCCCGCAGCGCCGAAGCAGTAGCAGAATCAATACTTAGTGTCTAAACGAGGCTCCGACCATAAACAAAAGAATGTGTCTCGACCAATAGGAGTAAAGTTTCATCTGACGTACACGAATTATCTGGTCGGCAATTATCACCCCGTACCAATATTGTACAGCCAGTATTTGGAAGCCAATGAAAGCACGGGCTAATATTTCATGGGCATGTACTTGAAATATTGGCCGTGCTTTCCTTGGCTTCCAAATACTGGCTGTACAATATTGGTACGGGGTGATAATTGCCGACCAGATATTGCACGGCCAATAATGCACAGCCGCGTATTTCATGTACATAACAATGGCTTCGTAATATCTGGCTGTGCAATCCATGGCCGTACATTAACTGGACTCCGTGAATATGACAAAACACGACCAAACCAAAATGTCAAATTTTAACGTCAAAGTGACAATTCGAAAATTCGGATACACTCATTGGGCCATTTCTGGGGTGACCATAATAAATTGTATGAAACTGCAAATAAATAGAAAAGGGTAAAATTAACCTGGAACGGGTTGCATTGAACAAACCGATCTGAATATTTAAAAACAAACGCGCATCTGTAAAACAATCATACATCTACAAGTCAACGCGATCTTGCGCACTGTTTTCATTAACTTTTATTATGCTCGAGCATAGAATATTTCTTAATATAGCGTAGAGTTGTTTATCTTATTGTATGCCAAGCCAGCCAGCTCGGCCGGCATTCTTTAAAATAAAGCGTTCATTCTGCGATACTAATAAACTTAGTAACTAAATTAAATACTTATAACGCTTTAACCTTGTTCGTCGCTTAGTAAAAAAAAAATCTATTTTTTGAAAAAAGGGGGGGTGCGTCAAGTCAAGGGTTTACCAAAGTTATTCCAAACTCTTCAATAAGGTATCATTTCATGGTACTTGGCCGTTGTAGAAAATAATACGAACTGCCACTGCCACCTACAACGCTACTCTACTCTACAACGGTCAAGTCACATGTATGTTACTGAGTTGTGGTATGGTTTAATAAGACGCGAGAAGGTGACCCATGATTCCCGGATCGGGAGCCTATGGCTCAAACCACTAGACCACGGGAACAGTCAATACGCTTAGAAAGGACAAAATATAGTTAAATGGCAATACTGGCATTATTTTTATGGCTCAAAGGACTTTGTTTCCAGGCCAAAACCAAATAAAAAATTAGATATTTGGATACACTTACCTTGTCACAAGATTCTGTATGCGCGCGTAGTTTAAAAAGCTCATATTAGAGTGGCTTAGTACACAAAAGCATACGGAGTTAACAATTTGCTATCAAATCAAGCGTTATCATGAACTTGTCGCCACTGCACTAAGACAATACAATCGCTTAATCATTATTTACCGACCGTATATCGAAAGAAAATACTCAAATTAATGAATTTTAGTCATACCTGGATGGAGCATGTAGAGCATTTATGCGTATCCTATTGTTTACCCATAGGGAGATATAAAAGGAACAGAACAAAATTAAATTAAGTTGTTCCATCGAGGCATTTACAGTGTAAGGTAAATTTATCAGAGAAATCGTAACTTACTTATACTTAGGTACCTTTTATAAACTTGATCTTACCTATTTCGTAAACGAGATCTATTTTTTGGACGAGCTACCGTAGCATGTTAACGAAATGAATAATTCACGTTTCCACGTTACAAAACTTCTATACTGCATCCACTTTGTACCTAATCTAGGGGGTGCATAGAGAGGTCGAGTGTGAGCACGGGCACGTGGCTTGGTCATAGGAGGTAAAGGGAGGAGGCCTATATTTAAAGTCTATTATTCAATCTATCTCATCTGATCTGACGAATCAATTACGAATCGAACTTTTTATTTTTCTTATACCGGGTCATGTAGTACTATTATATATTCTGTGACCGGCTGTAAGGTACAGCTTCCCACAAACTGATGGGGTTGCTCAGTAAACGAAACTCATCAACTTTCACTAGGAAATTCATTCCATACAAATTGTCCGATCGAGGTGGTCATTTTGTATGGGAAAGTTTTTTTTTTCATTTCCTGAACAATATTCCTGGCGTAAGTTGTTCAGTTTCGTTGACTGAGCAACCCCTATCAGTTTGCGGGAAGCTGTCCCTTACACCCCGTATATTCCATCATTCTGAAAAAAAGGTAGGTGATAAAAATATCTAACCGTTTTTTTTTTTCAAGCCTTCCTCATAAAACGATGGGACATTCGATGGGTAAGCTGTGGTGGGGCGACGACCCAGACACGCCGGACCCGGTGTCGGGGCTCTCCAAGCGCGACATCTGCAACATCCGCCGCACGTGGACGCCCATGTTCCAACACGCCGAGCGGGTGGGCTTCGATATCATCAAGAGGTACGTCATGTGAAAGATTTTCAATGCAGTGCAAGGCAGTGGCCGGATAGGGCAACCATATACCAAACAGAAACAGCAGTGGAAACAGCCCAAACTTTTGAAACGGGTTGCGTGAGCGAAGCGAGCGAGAAAAAATACTTATACCTAAGTATTTTAAGTAGGCAAGCAGTCCAAACTCTGCAATGCCTATCTAAAAATATCCTAAGCCAACGGGTATCACATCGCGAGCGAAGTGAGAATAAGTAATTTATTTACTTATTATGATAAAAGACTAAATTCCGGGTATCACGAGCAAAGCAAGTGCAAAATTGAAATTCAAAGTAGGACAATAACCAATTTGTGAAACGCGTTTCGCAAGCGAAGCGAACGCGAAATTTTGTATTCCAGATAGGTAGCCTAAGTTTAGAAACGAATACATTTATAAACTGTAAACTTTATTCAGAAACCTCAACTGTATCTTTACTATCGTACAGTATTAGGCATCAGTGACGCCGCATCACATAGGCATAGGCATGGAAGATCATGATAACATCGAGCTTTTTCTGATCCGATATCTTCAAAGAAAATTTTAGAACTACTATGTTGTTAGTATTATGTACCTATGTATCCACTGAATGAAATTTTATGAATACGACGCTATTTTTATTTTAAACATTTGTTACGAAATAATTATCGGTTGTGTGTCCCGTCTAAATCCAGCTGAACAAATTCCATTTAATTTTGATCTTAGAATATTAAAAATATAGATACCAGAATATTCACGCGGTCGAGATTCAAACATGAGGTTGCAGCTGCAGTCGGAATAGTACCTATAGCCTCCTTTCTTCCCGCGGGTCTTTTAATGGTCAGCGTCTTGCAAAGCGTCATGACGATGTGTATGGCAATTGCCTCCCGAAGCTCAGAAAGCACTCAAACATCATACTCAATCAAATGCTTTCTCATTTTAACCACAATAACTTATTACATAATCAGCAATTCGGGTTTACAAAGGGACGGTGCACCACAGATGCTGGTGTTGCCCTTTTGAATCATATATTTAGTGCTTGGGAGGAATCAAAAGATGCCATTGGCGTATTTTGTGACCTGTCTAAGGCATTTGATTGCGTAGATCATGAAACTTTATTGTCAAAATTGAAACACTATGGAATCAAAAATGAAGCCTTGAGCCTTTTAAATTCTTATTTGGACGATAGGATTCAGAAGGTTAATGTAAATGGAGTTAAGTCATCAGGGTCACGTGTTAAAATAGGTGTACCTCAAGGTTCAATATTAGGTCCATTTCTATTTTTAGTGTATATTAATGATTTGCCCTACATGATAGAGAATTTGTCAAAGATTGTATTATTTGCAGATGACACATCTCTTGTTTTTAAAGTTGATAGACATGCACAAAATTATGACAACGTAAATAACACTCTTGGACAAATTCATAATTGGTTCACTGTTAACAATCTAGTGTTGAATGCGAAGAAAACCAAATGTATAAAATTCACTTTGCCTAATGTAAATTCTTCCAATAATGATGTTGTACTTAATAATGAAAGATTAGAATTCACCGAAAGTACAGTTTTCTTAGGGATTACACTCGACTCGAAACTTCAATGGCATCAGCACATTACATCTTTATCGGGGAGACTTAGTTCAGCCGCATTTGCTGTACGAAGAATCCGAGAGCTCACAGATATTGCTACAGCAAGACTTGTTTATTTCAGTTATTTTCACAGCATTATGTCCTATGGAATTTTGCTCTGGGGCCGCGCTGCGGACATTGATTCAATTTTTGTTCTGCAAAAACGGGCTATTAGAGCAATATACAAACTCAAATGTCGTGATTCCCTAAGAGAATTGTTTAAAGAGATAAATATTTTAACTGTACCATGTCAATTTATATATGAAAATATTATGTATGTAAGGAAAAATATTCATAGTTTTACCAAAAACGGTGACAGGCATAATCGGAATCTAAGAAGCAAAAATAAAATTGACCAACCCCATTTTAGGTTAGCTAAGGTTAAAAAATCATTTTTAGGTCTATGTATAAAATACTATAACAAAATACCTGACCATATATTAAATTTGTCAGAAAATCAATTTAAAGATACAATTAAAAATACATTATGTCAGAAAGCCTATTATAAGTTAGATGACTATACTAATGACAAAGAGGTTTGGAGCTCGGATATTTCAGTAAAGCGCAAGAAATTGGCACATATTGCGGACACCAACCCAATTTTAATCAAAACGAAGGTCAAAAGTAGGAGTAGGCAAAAACGAAAGGGGGGCCGCAAAGTGCGAGTTTCTCGTGCTTCTTCATCATTGTGATATATTTTTTATTTCTTTTGTGACATTGATACAATTTTCTTTGTAATAGACTCGCTTGTGACTTTCTAAAAGTGTTCGTAAGAACTTATTTGGAAATAAATTATTTGACTTTGACTTTGACTTTGACTTTGACTTTTAGCGGGTTTTTTTTTCATACAAGCTATTCTTTCCAGAATGCTGCACTCAGAAAGCGTTAGTAAAACGGTGCTCAAATCCTTCCGCCACATGGAGGACGAGGCGCTCCGGCAATGCCACGTCTTCAAAAGCCACGTGATCACCTACATGTCCATAATCAACAATGTGGTGAACAGTTTAGACGAGCCTAACGTGGCCATCTCCATGCTGCATACTTTTGGCGGGCTGCAGACTAAAGAACGCGTGCCGGCTAAATTTTTCGATGTGAGTATTAAAAACGCCATCATCATCACAACCGCAAGATCAATTCCACAATCATCATCAGCCGCAAGACTCCAATATCAAGAATGAAGTGATCACCTGTGACATGTATGTCCATAATCAACAATGTGATGAAGATTCTAGTCTAGGCGAACCCAACCCAACGTTGCCATCTTCACGCTGCACACTTTTGGAGTGCTGTAGATGTACGAGTACCGGCTAAATTAATCGATGTAAGTATGAAACCTCTATGTCATCATACAAGCAGCTGGGCCACTTTCTAAAACTAAAATTAAATTCAACTTTTTATGAGTGATTTGTAGAATTGTGCCTGGGCCCAGGAGCCGTATTTTTGAACCGCTCGAATCGAATTCGCATGCGAAAGAGCAACTTTCGCATGCCAATTTGTATGGAAATCGCATGCGAACGTTACTGTTTCGTATGCGCATTAGCTCTCGAGCGCTTCAAAAATACGGCTCCAGTACTGAACCTAGCCCTCTTGACTAGACGAGCGATACCGAGTCCGCAGTTTTTTTTTAATTGGAACTTATTATAATTTGAAAACGATCACGATTTTAAACCACCCACCATTGCATAAAATATTAAACTCTGAACTTACTTTTATCTAAAAATCATCAAAAATCTTGTATCCAATATTTTATTTATTTTTGGTAAATTTACAGATAATGGACAAAGAGTTCATAGATTACCTGGTGGAAGACCGTAAACTGAGCAACTCATCGGTAGAATCCTGGAAACACTTCATCGCCTTCGCAAACCCGCATATCCTGAAACATTCATAATCTGCTGGAACTATCTAATCTAGGTACACCACGCATCAAAAAATGTATTCCCTATTTACCTACTAAGTAACCTACGCAAAGCAATTATGAGCAGGTGCCGCAGCCAGCATCTTCGGCGGAAACCTTGAAAAAACGAAAATGCTCGTGCCTAGGAGACGTCCATGCGTTCATTCCGTTCGCAATAGAGACCATAGGCCTTGGCCATGGGCCCATGGGGTCCTGCCGCTAAAAGTTTCTTTCCATGATTTATCCAGAAGTCTCATCGATGCATCCGGTGACCAGAGGGCTGCTGGTAGTTTCTTTGCCCAGCGAATAAGTATAGCAATTCAGAGAGGCAATGCTGCCAGCCTTTTGAGAACCCTGCCTCGATGTGACGTCTTGGATGAAATACAGGTACTATTTATAAGCCTGAACTGTATCTGACTGTTTATAATTGTTCTAATTAAGTTAATTTATGTATTATGAATAAAGGGGATACTTTTTTATGACGAATTCCATAAATTGTTGTTTTGCTGACTCTACATTTTTAAAATATTGCTTAAGAAATCAAGTAAATAAATATGTAATAACCAAGTCTGTGTCTCTACTTTCTTCCTACAGTAAATTTATAATGAAATAAAATTTTCTCCTCCAATTATTCGTACCACAAAATAATGTCACGCCTCAGAATCAGAAGCGCAGAAATGCAAGGAAGGGTAAAAATGAGCGAAAGACTCCAAATAAGGAAACCTTAAAAATATTACAAAACATATTATATTATGTCATAGAGTTAAATGCACAATTTATAACATAAATATATTTATTTTTATTCCAAAATAAATAACGCAATCCCGTGATTTGCAATTTACAAATTATTATAGTGTAGCGCTCAATCGCTGCTGGAAAAGATGTTAAGTTTGAATCAATCGTGTAATTTAATTATTAATTAATGACCGATATGCCGATACTTAAAAACTCTATAAAACTGGGTGTGTCGAACAACTTTCCCAAGAAACATAATATATAGATCGATGTAGGTACAAAAAAAAATACACTTAAAATTGTCGACTTTGTCGAATTTGTCGAATTGATCTTGTTTGGAGATCAGAAACCACGAACAAAATGACGTCTTAAATGTTACCTCTAAAATTCTATGATGAACTAGAACTTTGCTATTGTGGATTACGAAAAAGTTCCCAGTTAGTTTTGCAATACGATTGGTTTTGGAGATCGGTTCTTTCAAATATTCATACTCGTACATCGCATTAGTATTCCCGGAAGATACTTGGAAGCGGAATGCAACCAAGTACATGTCCAGTACTTAGTTGCAGACAATCAATTTATACCACCACGGATGAGGAATACTAAGCGAGGACTTTACCAGGGGCCCGTTTCTTAAAACTACTTACAATTTGCAAGTACGATTCGACGTACATTGCTTAGGCATTTAGTGCAATTCCAATTCATCACTCCAGAAACCTTATCGGATGCGCAATGTATCAATATATCGAATTGTACTTGTAATAATGGATGATTTGTAGTTTTATGAAACGCAACCCAAAGGACACTCCAAGAATTTATTAGAAGCTGCTAAAACTACTTAGTGTAGGATCTAATTTACCTACTCAAATACTACGCTTGTTGTCCCACAGTTTCAACCGCATTATGATTTTGACCCTCTGGTAGGTACTTCACTCTTGATCCTCCCTATTGGGTGGTCGAACATTCGATTTCGATTCCCACAGGGTAATTTTGGATCATCCTAATAATTTACTACAAGCAACGACACCATCATAGACTGGGTTGTAGATAAGTCCGGCTGAACGAACCCCTAAAGTAATTGTTGTGGTTATAGCTATGGAAAATATGCATCACTCAGTAGAGAAGAACGATTGAACGAACATTTTAGCAAATAGGCACAGAATAATATAATAGTGTGACTTAAGAGTACTATTATATATTCTGTGCTTAATTAAGACCAATAATTGTCGCTAGCAAAGAGAATTTAACTTTATGGACTGAGCATTCATACTCTTTTGCTCACCGCTTTATGATGCGGGGGGAGGTGAAATTGTCAGGCTGCTATTGCTAATGATTCGGTAAGGGCACGATTTAACTAAATCTTAACTAAAATTATTGTTATCCCTTTCTGTTTTCTCATAATATAACAGGTGACAATTTTTGTCAAGATTTTGCGTAGAGATTTAGTGATTTTGTGCGCATACGAATTGCCCCTAATGGCTGACGCAGTCATACCGCAATGCAACAGATTAATTAGCCAATCATACTGACAGAAATATTGTGACAACCGACAAAAAGGTCTGTTTGGTGAGTGCATTTGCCTCCGCACGCTTCCTCACGTCGCGTCGCCTTAAGTGTCATTGACTCCTTATTAAAAATCAAAGTGCATATCAAAGCAGATTATAAAAGAATGGCTAATGGGAATGGGCTTGCATTTCGTATGCGCGTGTGGTTTTTGATGGACAATGAAAATTGCACTTGGACAATGGATCGTAACAAACTCATTAGATTATTGTCGGTTATTAAGCCAAATGTGGAAGCTTGCACGTTGTAGGATGATTTAATTAGATTCTCCGCGAAAAACATGGATGTGTCAGTACACACTGTCGCCGATTGAGAGATTCACACATCTGCGGTCGACAAAACGTTTCCAACAATGGGACGTTGGCAAGGATTTATTTTTGAATTCCTTATTTTTATAAAGAAATCTATGGGAAAACCTAGGAAAACATTTGTCACAACTAACTGAACGATTCACACACCTGCGGTCTTCAAAACTTGCGCGATACGCAGAAATAGCGCGTTGTTTACAAACAATGGAACGTTGGCGAGACTTTAATTCCAAATTTCTTATTTTTATACAGAAATACACTCGAAACACACTGTCACTGACTGACCGATATACACATCTGTAGTCTTCAAAATCTGTGCGATTCGCAGAAATAGCGTGTTGTTTACAAACAATGGAGCGTTGGCGAGACTATTTAATTCCAATTTCTTATTTTTATACAGAAATATATATGGGAAAACCGCTAGGAAAACATTCGTCACCATTAACTGTCACCGATTGACCGATTCACACACCTGCGGTCTTCAAAACTTGCGCTATTCGCAGAAATAGCGTGTTGTTTACAAACAATGGAACGTTGGCGAGACTTTAATTCCGAATTTCTGATTTACGGTGAGAAGTAGAGTCACGTACACTCTGCATACAGACCTTGGGATATGTACCGAAATATCGCAGTCTAAAATTACTAAAACCTGATTGAGAACATTAGGTATTAATGGGTAAATAGAGCTAATCGCAAAATACCGATATGACAGCTATTTTTGATATACTTAGGTATCGTATCTATCATGCAAGTTTCTTTATAAGTTAGTTTCTTTTAATCTAATATTTATTAACATATTAATTGTGTCAGAATGTGTTATATATCTGTCATCTTCATAGGTAATTAATTATTAGGTAACAGTTACAAATAAATGTGGATCCGCTGTAGATATCATTTGACAATGATATCAAGCGCAAATGAATGTGACAGGTCTATTATTAGTTTGATTTCATATTGTTTCTACATCTGTCGACTCAGACAGTGACTGGGCTCTGAGTTTTTTTTCACATGTGGTGGACTAAATAAAGATAGAAACATATTAGTTTTTTATATCTGCTCTACATTACTAGGTAGGTACTAATAGTTTTACGCAACTGTGTAGGAAAGACAGTTGTTGGCTCATAATTTAATTTGCTTTCTGGTAAAATAATAGATAGAGTTCTAGAGTGGAAAGGTACCGCGAATTGACAAAAGTAGTGTACGGGGCATGGCAAATAGGAAGCGGTGCGGCGCGGGCGAGGCGGAGTCGCGTCAATTTTGTATGTAATTTACGTCTGCGCAGCGCAGCTTGATTTGAAGTTTCTATACAAAGACGACGCATTGGCGACGCAACGGCGCCGCACCGCGCTTCCTATTTGCCATGCCCCTAGGACGTCCTGAAACTAGGTGGTGCGATGATGCTCGTAAGAAAGCGGGCAGAAATTGGATGAGAACGGCTGAAGTCCGAGCTACCTGGCATGCCATGGGAGAGGCCTATGTCCAGCAGTGGACTGATACAGGCTGATGATGATAATGATGATGATGATGAAATAATCAGCACAACAAAAAAATCTTAACGCACCAATCACAACTTAGGTATCATTCGAGATGTGACTGACGGTAGTCTTTAAATGTAGAGCCTATGCTCCAGGCTCCTACTTATTACGGAAAAAGTTTCCATGAAAATTAATAGCCAGAAAATTCTTTTTCCTCGGAGTTGTAAGGGACATCATACCAGAAACTGATAGGGGTTGCTCAGTCAACGAAACTGAACAGCTTTCATCAGAAAATTCTAAAGTCCTCTTTATTTTTCATTTCCTGAAAGAATTTCCTGGTGAAAATTGTTCAGTTTCGTAGACTGAGCAACCTTTGTCAGGTATTGTTCGCTATCCCTTACACCCAGGCGCGGAAATGCCAGGTGCCTTTTTTTGGTACTCGCACCGCCGCCGTTTGTCTAGATCACCTCTGTCATAGCAAGCGCTACGCAAAAAAGTAAATGTAAACATTATTACGTCCAATGATTATGTTTGTATGAAATCAAGACCAAAAAACTACTAGCTACAAAAAGACCTTCATGTAACTCATTAGCTTACTATTATTATACGTCTTGTTTACTATAAATAAAGTGTTTGCGTGGTGTAAATACTGTTGCCTGTTTTTTATTTAATTTTTTTTTGTTCTGCAAAAAGAGCATTAATTCCTATGTGCCTATAGAAGTATAGGATATAGACAACGCGGATATATTATTTCTAGTTTGATATTATAACGGTATAAAGATAATGAGATTAATGATGAAATGATAATTTATATCAAAAATATATTATACCATTATGTTACATTATTTCAAATACAATTATATCAAATTATCATTATATCAAAAGTTGTTATTCAATAAAAAAATAAATGAAATTGTAAATGAAGTATCTTGATATAAATTCCAGCTTGACACAGCTTTTTGTGTACCTAATTACACCTATGTTGGACACGACCCCGAAAATCACAAACCCCTTTCTCTTCAAGCACGTCTCAGCCTTGACCATCAAATATAATGTAGAGTAGTGCTACGCTGAGCACACTACTACATGCTACTACGACAGGGCTTCCCGCGTAGGGCGGGCGGCGTAAACAGACGCCAGCCAGTAGCAAGTCAGCCGCCGGCGCGATCACACGCCCGTGCCACCAAACACGCAACAAAACGCACGCGAATACGTTATCGTACCACCTAGGTTAAGGTTAGGTAAGTGGCCAGTGATTTCCGTGACAACATTGTGCTGTGAAACCGATTCATGAAGGAACTCTCGGCTACGGCCGGCCCTTATCGCGTATCAAATTTGTAAGCCGCTTTTATTGAAGATAAAGTCATACGATATTCATGCTTTACTTTGTTCCCACTTTGCACTTGGTATGTAATGTTTGAGCTAAATGTACCCTGATGTAAGTATATGTACAGTTGGACTGGCAATAGCCTACAATGTATGGAAAGACAACATTTTGCCGGCTCACGCAAACCGTAATTTAATTTCAGAAATTGACTTTATGAAGTTGTTATAGCATCATCCAATTTCGTTCTCGTTCCCACCCCACTCTACAAAATTTGAATAATTGTAGATGGAAAAAATAATATGACTACAGTACCTGTATAGGGTGTATGGAAAATATCAAATTTTTTTTTGTTATGTTATGGTAGCAAACCATTTTCCGAAATTAAATGAATATAATTTACTTTACCCAAACAATATATAGATAAGCTCTTATCTCACTCATCTTGCCGTTTAATATGATAACATTGTTTCTTACCTCTAAAATCACATCAAAATAAGAAAATTCATTGTATTGAAAGACGCCGATGTCGATCGCTGTATGTATATTTGTTGAAACTAGTAATTTCATTACAAATACCACGTCAAAGACCTATTGAGTTTAAAAACTCCAACAAAGGTTCATCAGATAGCTGTTTGTTGTACCCACTATCTATTCGGCAGAAGAAGGACATTACATGGTATATTAAAACATCGTAGTATTGTTTTTCACACCCTGTATAAGATCGGGGTGTAAGATGCAGCGAACCAAAAACTGAAAAACTTTCACCAAGAAATTCTTTCAGGCAATGAATTTTTTTTTCTGTCTTTCCAATACTAAATGACCACCAGTCAGACAAATTGTACTTAAAGAAAAGCAATTTTTTTTCATTTCCTGAAAGAATTTCCCAGTGAAAATTCTTCAGTTTTGTTAACTGAGCATTCCCTATCAAATTCTGGTACGCTGTCCCTTACACCCGGTATAACTGTTCCAATGTTGTCTCCGTTTCCATGCGACGTTATAGTTTTATTTTGAGTAGGTAGAGCATTTTATCTGCACTTGTTCACACACGACTCATTATTCTTATTTGTTTATCAGTTACCATTATCAAAGAAGGAACATAGAAGCAATATTTTGATGGTTCAATGTAACGAGTACAATATCAATAAACTATTAGACTATCACACAAATTAGGTACTTACAAACCAAAACAATGTTTATTTTATGAATGTGACAACACAACAAATACAGAAAAGAATACAGAAACGATCAAATAAAATATAAATACAGAAACATCTGTAATGTTCAAGCTAAGTATATCGGTCAATCAACGAAAACGCCCATCTTCTTTTATCAAAATAATTGGATTTTGCACACATTAAGCATTTTTATGATCATCTTTAATAAGTAGAGAACAATATTCTTTACGCACTAGGAACACATAAATGATCATAAGTACATGAGTGTAAAATGGAACATGCATTGCAATAAAAATTATGTGTGGACTTCTTAATCATGGCTGATTTGGACTTTATTTTGTCTGAGGAAAAAAATAAACATTTGAGGACTTTATGTAGCTAATACGTAAAAAAGTTTATGTTATTTGCGGTAGGTAAATAAGTACCTATTATTATGCGTCTAAAGTGCAGACACGTGTGTTTGATTAGTCATTTGCGAAAACAAACAATTTTATTATCAGTAAAGCCGTTTTTCCACCAGATTTTTTTGTAAGAAGGTTGAATTGAATGCAGATTTAATTTGATAGATTTCACGTAATATAAAAAAAACTACGCGGTATCAAAATGTTTTTATATGATATAATGTTTATACATATTATATGTTTCATTACACTGCACTGTAATTCAGCTTTGGAATAGATTGTATTGGTGATATTTGATCCAAGATATTTGATAGGGAATGCTCAGTTAACAAAACTGAAGAATTTTCACTGGGAAATTCTTTCAGGAAATGAAAAAAAATTGCTTTTCTTTAAGTACAATTTGTCTGACTGGTGGTCATTTAGTATTGGAAAGACAGAAAAAAAAATTCATTGCCTGAAAGAATTTCTTGGTGAAAGTTTTTCAGTTTTTGGTTCGCTGCATCTTACACCCCGATCTTATACAGGGTGTGAAAAACAATACTACGATGTTTTAATATACCATGTAATGTCCTTCTTCTGCCGAATAGATAGTGGGTACAACAAACAGCTATCTGATGAACCTTTGTTGGAGTTTTTAAACTCAATAGGTCTTTGACGTGGTATTTGTAATGAAATTACTAGTTTCAACAAATATACATACAGCGATCGACATCGGCGTCTTTCAATACAATGAATTTTCTTATTTTGATGTGATTTTAGAGGTAAGAAACAATGTTATCATATTAAACGGCAAGATGAGTGAGATAAGAGCTTATCTATATATTGTTTGGGTAAAGTAAATTATATTCATTTAATTTCGGAAAATGGTTTGCTACCATAACATAACAAAAAAAAATTTGATATTTTCCATACACCCTATACAGGTACTGTAGTCATATTATTTTTTCCATCTACAATTATTCAAATTTTGTAGAGTGGGGTGGGAACGAGAACGAAATTGGATGATGCTATAACAACTTCATAAAGTCAATTTCTGAAATTAAATTACGGTTTGCGTGAGCCGGCAAAATGTTGTCTTTCCATACATTGTAGGCTATTGCCAGTCCAACTGTACATATACTTACATCAGGGTACATTTAGCTCAAACATTACATACCAAGTGCAAAGTGGGAACAAAGTAAAGCATGAATATCGTATGACTTTATCTTCAATAAAAGCGGCTTACAAATTTGATACGCGTAGTTTTTTTTATATTACGTGAAATCTATCAAATTAAATCTGCATTCAATTCAACCTTCTTACAAAAAAATCTGGTGGAAAAACGGCTTTACTGATAATAAAATTGTTTGTTTTCGCAAATGACTAATCAAACACACGTGTCTGCACTTTAGACGCATAATAATAGGTACTTATTTACCTACCGCAAATAACATAAACTTTTTTACGTATTAGCTACATAAAGTCCTCAAATGTTTATTTTTTTCCTCAGACAAAATAAAGTCCAAATCAGCCATGATTAAGAAGTCCACACATAATTTTTATTGCAATGCATGTTCCATTTTACACTCATGTACTTATGATCATTTATGTGTTCCTAGTGCGTAAAGAATATTGTTCTCTACTTATTAAAGATGATCATAAAAATGCTTAATGTGTGCAAAATCCAATTATTTTGATAAAAGAAGATGGGCGTTTTCGTTGATTGACCGATATACTTAGCTTGAACATTACAGATGTTTCTGTATTTATATTTTATTTGATCGTTTCTGTATTCTTTTCTGTATTTGTTGTGTTGTCACATTCATAAAATAAACATTGTTTTGGTTTGTAAGTACCTAATTTGTGTGATAGTCTAATAGTTTATTGATATTGTACTCGTTACATTGAACCATCAAAATATTGCTTCTATGTTCCTTCTTTGATAATGGTAACTGATAAACAAATAAGAATAATGAGTCGTGTGTGAACAAGTGCAGATAAAATGCTCTACCTACTCAAAATAAAACTATAACGTCGCATGGAAACGGAGACAACATTGGAACAGTTATACCGGGTGTAAGGGACAGCGTACCAGAATTTGATAGGGAATGCTCAGTTAACAAAACTGAAGAATTTTCACTGGGAAATTCTTTCAGGAAATGAAAAAAAATTGCTTTTCTTTAAGTACAATTTGTCTGACTGGTGGTCATTTAGTATTGGAAAGACAGAAAAAAAAATTCATTGCCTGAAAGAATTTCTTGGTGAAAGTTTTTCAGTTTTTGGTTCGCTGCATCTTACACCCCGATCTTATACAGGGTGTGAAAAACAATACTACGATGTTTTAATATACCATGTAATGTCCTTCTTCTGCCGAATAGATAGTGGGTACAACAAACAGCTATCTGATGAACCTTTGTTGGAGTTTTTAAACTCAATAGGTCTTTGACGTGGTATTTGTAATGAAATTACTAGTTTCAACAAATATACATACAGCGATCGACATCGGCGTCTTTCAATACAATGAATTTTCTTATTTTGATGTGATTTTAGAGGTAAGAAACAATGTTATCATATTAAACGGCAAGATGAGTGAGATAAGAGCTTATCTATATATTGTTTGGGTAAAGTAAATTATATTCATTTAATTTCGGAAAATGGTTTGCTACCATAACATAACAAAAAAAAATTTGATATTTTCCATACACCCTATACAGGTACTGTAGTCATATTATTTTTTCCATCTACAATTATTCAAATTTTGTAGAGTGGGGTGGGAACGAGAACGAAATTGGATGATGCTATAACAACTTCATAAAGTCAATTTCTGAAATTAAATTACGGTTTGCGTGAGCCGGCAAAATGTTGTCTTTCCATACATTGTAGGCTATTGCCAGTCCAACTGTACATATACTTACATCAGGGTACATTTAGCTCAAACATTACATACCAAGTGCAAAGTGGGAACAAAGTAAAGCATGAATATCGTATGACTTTATCTTCAATAAAAGCGGCTTACAAATTTGATACGCGATAAGGGCCGGCCGTAGCCGAGAGTTCCTTCATGAATCGGTTTCACAGCACAATGTTGTCACGGAAATCACTGGCCACTTACCTAACCTTAACCTAGGTGGTACGATAACGTATTCGCGTGCGTTTTGTTGCGTGTTTGGTGGCACGGGCGTGTGATCGCGCCGGCGGCTGACTTGCTACTGGCTGGCGTCTGTTTACGCCGCCCGCCCTACGCGGGAAGCCCTGTCGTAGTAGCATGTAGTAGTGTGCTCAGCGTAGCACTACTCTACATTATATTTGATGGTCAAGGCTGAGACGTGCTTGAAGAGAAAGGGGTTTGTGATTTCGGGGTCGTGTCCAACATAGGTGTAATTAGGTACACAAAAAGCTGTGTCAAGCTAAGTATATCGGTCAATCAACGAAAACGCCCATCTTCTTTTATCAAAATAATTGGATTTTGCACACATTAAGCATTTTTATGATCATCTTTAATAAGTAGAGAACAATATTCTTTACGCACTAGGAACACATAAATGATCATAGTAATATGAGTGTAAAATGGAACATGCATTGCAATAAAAATTATGTGTGGACTTCTTAATCATGGCTGATTTGGACTTTATTTTGTCTGAGGAAAAAAATAAACATTTGAGGACTTTATGTAGCTAATACGTAAAAAAGTTTATGTTATTTGCGGTAGGTAAATAAGTACCTATTATTATGCGTCTAAAGTGCAGACACGTGTGTTTGATTAGTCATTTGCGAAAACAAACAATTTTATTATCAGTAAAGCCGTTTTTCCACCAGATTTTTTTGTAAGAAGGTTGAATTGAATGCAGATTTAATTTGATAGATTTCACGTAATATAAAAAAAACTACGCGTATCAAATTTGTAAGCCGCTTTTATTGAAGATAAAGTCATACGATATTCATGCTTTACTTTGTTCCCACTTTGCACTTGGTATGTAATGTTTGAGCTAAATGTACCCTGATGTAAGTATATGTACAGTTGGACTGGCAATAGCCTACAATGTATGGAAAGACAACATTTTGCCGGCTCACGCAAACCGTAATTTAATTTCAGAAATTGACTTTATGAAGTTGTTATAGCATCATCCAATTTCGTTCTCGTTCCCACCCCACTCTACAAAATTTGAATAATTGTAGATGGAAAAAATAATATGACTACAGTACCTGTATAGGGTGTATGGAAAATATCAAATTTTTTTTTGTTATGTTATGGTAGCAAACCATTTTCCGAAATTAAATGAATATAATTTACTTTACCCAAACAATATATAGATAAGCTCTTATCTCACTCATCTTGCCGTTTAATATGATAACATTGTTTCTTACCTCTAAAATCACATCAAAATAAGAAAATTCATTGTATTGAAAGACGCCGATGTCGATCGCTGTATGTATATTTGTTGAAACTAGTAATTTCATTACAAATACCACGTCAAAGACCTATTGAGTTTAAAAACTCCAACAAAGGTTCATCAGATAGCTGTTTGTTGTACCCACTATCTATTCGGCAGAAGAAGGACATTACATGGTATATTAAAACATCGTAGTATTGTTTTTCACACCCTGTATAAGATCGGGGTGTAAGATGCAGCGAACCAAAAACTGAAAAACTTTCACCAAGAAATTCTTTCAGGCAATGAATTTTTTTTTCTGTCTTTCCAATACTAAATGACCACCAGTCAGACAAATTGTACTTAAAGAAAAGCAATTTTTTTTCATTTCCTGAAAGAATTTCCCAGTGAAAATTCTTCAGTTTTGTTAACTGAGCATTCCCTATCAAATATCTTGGATCAAATATCACCAATACAATCTATTCCAAAGCTGAATTACAGTGCAGTGTAATGAAACATATAATATGTATAAACATTATATCATATAAAAACATTTTGATACCGCGTAGTTTTTTTTATATTACGTGAAATCTATCAAATTAAATCTGCATTCAATTCAACCTTCTTACAAAAAAATCTGGTGGAAAAACGGCTTTACTGATAATAAAATTGTTTGTTTTCGCAAATGACTAATCAAACACACGTGTCTGCACTTTAGACGCATAATAATAGGTACTTATTTACCTACCGCAAATAACATAAACTTTTTTACGTATTAGCTACATAAAGTCCTCAAATGTTTATTTTTTTCCTCAGACAAAATAAAGTCCAAATCAGCCATGATTAAGAAGTCCACACATAATTTTTATTGCAATGCATGTTCCATTTTACACTCATGTACTTATGATCATTTATGTGTTCCTAGTGCGTAAAGAATATTGTTCTCTACTTATTAAAGATGATCATAAAAATGCTTAATGTGTGCAAAATCCAATTATTTTGATAAAAGAAGATGGGCGTTTTCGTTGATTGACCGATATACTTAGCTTGAACATTACAGATGTTTCTGTATTTATATTTTATTTGATCGTTTCTGTATTCTTTTCTGTATTTGTTGTGTTGTCACATTCATAAAATAAACATTGTTTTGGTTTGTAAGTACCTAATTTGTGTGATAGTCTAATAGTTTATTGATATTGTACTCGTTACATTGAACCATCAAAATATTGCTTCTATGTTCCTTCTTTGATAATGGTAACTGATAAACAAATAAGAATAATGAGTCGTGTGTGAACAAGTGCAGATAAAATGCTCTACCTACTCAAAATAAAACTATAACGTCGCATGGAAACGGAGACAACATTGGAACAGTTATACCGGGTGTAAGGGACAGCGTACCAGAATTTGATAGGGAATGCTCAGTTAACAAAACTGAAGAATTTTCACTGGGAAATTCTTTCAGGAAATGAAAAAAAATTGCTTTTCTTTAAGTACAATTTGTCTGACTGGTGGTCATTTAGTATTGGAAAGACAGAAAAAAAAATTCATTGCCTGAAAGAATTTCTTGGTGAAAGTTTTTCAGTTTTTGGTTCGCTGCATCTTACACCCCGATCTTATACAGGGTGTGAAAAACAATACTACGATGTTTTAATATACCATGTAATGTCCTTCTTCTGCCGAATAGATAGTGGGTACAACAAACAGCTATCTGATGAACCTTTGTTGGAGTTTTTAAACTCAATAGGTCTTTGACGTGGTATTTGTAATGAAATTACTAGTTTCAACAAATATACATACAGCGATCGACATCGGCGTCTTTCAATACAATGAATTTTCTTATTTTGATGTGATTTTAGAGGTAAGAAACAATGTTATCATATTAAACGGCAAGATGAGTGAGATAAGAGCTTATCTATATATTGTTTGGGTAAAGTAAATTATATTCATTTAATTTCGGAAAATGGTTTGCTACCATAACATAACAAAAAAAAATTTGATATTTTCCATACACCCTATACAGGTACTGTAGTCATATTATTTTTTCCATCTACAATTATTCAAATTTTGTAGAGTGGGGTGGGAACGAGAACGAAATTGGATGATGCTATAACAACTTCATAAAGTCAATTTCTGAAATTAAATTACGGTTTGCGTGAGCCGGCAAAATGTTGTCTTTCCATACATTGTAGGCTATTGCCAGTCCAACTGTACATATACTTACATCAGGGTACATTTAGCTCAAACATTACATAACCAAGTGCAAAGTGGGAACAAAGTAAAGCATGAATATCGTATGACTTTATCTTCAATAAAAGCGGCTTACAAATTTGATACGCGATAAGGGCCGGCCGTAGCCGAGAGTTCCTTCATGAATCGGTTTCACAGCACAATGTTGTCACGGAAATCACTGGCCACTTACCTAACCTTAACCTAGGTGGTACGATAACGTATTCGCGTGCGTTTTGTTGCGTGTTTGGTGGCACGGGCGTGTGATCGCGCCGGCGGCTGACTTGCTACTGGCTGGCGTCTGTTTACGCCGCCCGCCCTACGCGGGAAGCCCTGTCGTAGTAGCATGTAGTAGTGTGCTCAGCGTAGCACTACTCTACATTAATATTTGATAGGTCAAGGCTGAGACGTGCTTGAAGAGAAAGGGGTTTGTGATTTTCGGGAGTCGTGTCCAACATAGGTGTAATTAGGTACACAAAAAGCTGTGTCAAGCTGGAATTTATATCAAGAATA
>JARACY010002434.1:0-42757 GCA_029255725.1 Scrobipalpa atriplicella
AATACGTACATACTTAATATTGCTCTCAATCTTGAGATCGCTTTATAAATACGAGCCTTAGTATTACTGTTAAAGGCACTTTGGCCTTTGTGATGATTGTGAGAAAGAACGAAACGCATCGGTCCGTCGTTTGTTGACCACTGTTTCGTCTTCATTAGATGTGGAAGTGTCCGCATGACAGTTGGTTTGCAAGTGCTTCGCTCTTTTGAGCTTAGCTTGTTTGGATCGGAACGCAATCCAACTCTTTAGGAACAGCCGCCGTTAAGCATGATCTCCGTAAAGTGATCCTCCCCGCAAGGGGGCCCTTTCCCACGTGTATACCTGTCGAGATAATGCAATTTCTATTATCGACTATTCTTTCTATTTTGATACACGTATGAACAAACTCCCTGTATGTGTGACAAGGATCGGGAGACATCAGTACGCCTTGTCACTCGCAGTAACAGCTGATTGGAATTATTGCTACTGGAGGAGACGCGGGGCGACAAGCCATCTTACTTTGTTAGGATTCTACCATGTCTCTACAAATGTATAATATAGTTATAATATCTAGTTAGATACATGTTTAGGTATGACAGAGTATTACCATTCAATATGCAAAATTACTGAAGTACCTAGAGTAAAAGCCTTAAAGTAAAAAAAAAAACAATGTAGAGATTTCGTATGAATAATACTTAAAGACCACATCACTGTTTTATAAAAAAAGTGGAATTAATAAACAAGAACAAGAAGCAGGTTGGTTTGTTTACTTACTAGAATAAACACTCACCACAATTGAAATAACTAGGGCCCGTATTTATAATCAGCTCTCAAGAGTGACAGCGAGTTTGAGTTCGTATCAGAAATGTCATTCCAGTACAAAATTACCTGTCAAATCCGCACTCAATATTGCTCTCAATCTTGAGATAACTTTATAAATACGAGCCTAGGACCTAAACGAGGTACGTGGATTGGATTGTCTTATGTGCCAATCATTTCTATCTACTGTTTCTATATTATATCTATAGTAAAATAATTACTCAATGGTTTTGGCTCAGTTCCTTCACCCCAACAAAAACCCCCCATACCAATAATCGTCCTTTATAAACATCTGAAACGTCCTTACGTTTACGCGCACGGGTTTTTGCGCGTGCGCGTAACACGATCGGGCCATCTCATAATTTCTGCGTTTTTCACTCGGGACCCACCCTGCCCTTATTAAGGCGCTGCCTGATTACTGGTGTGTGATTGGCAGTCGCCATCGCTATCGAGCTGTTGCTTTGGTACTTTTTTAGTACCAAATAGTGGAAAAATATACATGTGCGTATGTATAATATAGCAAATGGATCCAACAAGTATTACATATCTGTGAGATAAAATTTAGACACTATTATTCCCTTAGCTGAAACTCTTTGAATTCTTTAGTCAGCTAACACATTCGTCGACTCTGTTTCTACGAATCTGACCAAAAATAATGAAATCTTGAAAAATAGCGGTTGCAGACTCCATACCATTGGGCCCACCCAACTTAGCAGTTACCCTTCCGACAAGTCCGGCAGCCAAACAGCTTGCTGTGTTCCATCGGTGTGTGGAAATTCTATTTTAAAGCTTTTGGATAAGTTCATTCCATCGTCGACTCTGGTGATCGTCGTTGGTCTAGACTGGAATCAATTACAAACCCATTTCAAATAAAAGTTTTGATGAAATAAAAGTTTTCTTTCATGCTGGACTGGGAGTAATAGAAAAACATAGAATGTTCCAGCTGCATCTCCTCCCAGGCATGCTGTAAAAATCAGCTAAGGGATTTGAGGGGATTAGTATTGTAATTTAGACGATGGGCTGACAGCCTGTCACTATAGCAATATACAGATCTATCTGGAATAACCCTCAAAACTTGTCAGACCTGGCGGAATGACCTTTGTTTAGGTCGTATACGCTCTGCCTACCCCATTAGGGATAAAGGCGTGATTATATGTATGTATGTATGTAGTTTTTATGAAAAGACCGTCACGTAATACCTCCCCTAGCTACATCTAAGCGGTGTTGCATCTTAATGTCCCATTTGTACCGCTAGCTAAAGAACCTTGCCTGTTCATAGAATATCATTATCATTATAACCAGACAGACGCGCTAATGCACCTTTATATATGTGGACGTAGCCAGTTCAGTTTTTACTCCAGGGATCCATTTCAGAAAACTATAGTTTACCAATCACAAGCATAATTTCTGTGTACATTGCCTTGTATACTTATTTGTAAAATCTCACTAGATCCTAAATCTAAGCAATGTATATTGAATTTTACTTGTTATTTGTAAAAAGTAGTTTTAAGAAACGGCCCCCTGTAGTCTATCAGTACGATCTGTAGTGCTATGTGCTCCCTGATCATACTTATTGGATCCTATTTATGTTATTGCAACATTGTTGTCTTTACCTCAGATGGTGGTGTCATATTTTTATTGTTTGCTTCGAGAACGTCCATCACCATCATTATTTTATTGTATGACATTAGTTGGAGTAAAATGAGTCAATTGGTTTTTTCATGAATTTGAAATAGAAGATCCAACCTAGCAGTGTTTAAAAAGAGAATTTAACGGTTTTTTCTGTTTTTTTAAAACCAGTGTAAATTCCTTAGGTTTTGATGTCCTAATGCAACTAAGCCATAACCTAGTAGTCTAATACTAACTAAAGCAAAGAACAAGCATAGACCTATCTGAAATCCCTCCTCTATAAGCCCTCTTTTATATTTAGACCCCTCAAAATTTGTCAAGACTTGGTGAAAAAGGTTTTTAATTACACTCGTGTAGTTTTTTTATGAGCTCTCTGCCTGTCACCTAAGATTTTATGTCAGGTATCGTAATTGTTTGTTATGTACCGATGTGTGTTTATACATTAGTCATAACAATAAAATATAATATTCCAAGCATACAGAGTACAAAGTACATCGGTATATTAATTGTCGTTATAAAATTTTCCCTATCAATAGGCATTGTAAGAAAAACCTCCATTAGCAATACGGGCATGTACTTACATGAATATTTGCCAGTCAGTTCTATGGGCACATTATTTTAATATCCTGCCATGTTGGGCGTCAGCGTCATTTCGGGGTAGGGTGACTGTGAAGTGAAGAATTTGGAAGACCATTGAAAAATGGGCAATAGCGTGTAAATTAAGATCATCAGCCAGTGCCAGTGTTTAGGCCTCTTCTGATGAATGAATGAATATATTTATTTGCTTAATGATCTCCCTTAGACAACTTGCCTGAAAAAAAAAACTGTTGCTGCTTATGCCATGACCATTGTATAGTATGACTCATCCACTCCGCTAGATCCTTTCCAGCATTAAAAAAAGAGATGTTTTTCATAAAAACCAACAAAATAGTAAGGTTTAGTTTTTCATGTCCCAATTTCTCAAAAAAAGGGTTACTTTTTTACTCAGATGCACCCTCACCATTTTGATGTTTTTATTCCAACGGCAACAAGATTTATTCAGAAGCTATAATATCATCACACACTTTTATATCTTCCTCGAAATATTTCTCCCTTTTGTTTGCCTTTCTTTACTTCCTGCGGTTTTTTACGACGTGGGGTATTCTGGTTATTGCTTATGTTATATTATAAACTATCGTAAAATATTCTCAATTCTGAATATCACCTGCTACAGTAACATATTACTTTTTTGCAGATATTCTCTGAATTTCAGCTGCTTACCTTAGATTGTATACCACGTCTCATTTTGGTGGTTTTTGATCTGAAAATGATAGTAAAGATCTAGGGTTCAGCGGGTGGTAACACTACTGAGTATTTGAAGAGGAAAATTAAAAAAATCGAGCTCTCAAAATGACAGTCACCTTACAAATAAAATCAGTATGCTTCGGACCGCCTAAAGTGACGTCCGCTCCACATTTGGTGCGCACGCGCCACCGCGACGTCTGAAGGTTTTCACGACGATCCGGTACTGATATCAGGAAGGAATTTTAGCCAGTTTTTGAGTTCATTTGTCCAAAGTATTTGTGATAAGAACCAAAAGCTTTGGTAAAAGAAGAAAGGCCTTTAAACTGAACTTGTGTGTAGGTACGATTGTAAATAAAAACTGTTTTATCCAAGTCTGACTGGAGAAGCATTTTCAGATAGGTCAGTATCTACGTATTACTGTTAGGAATATAATTGTTAAATAATGGCCTCAATCATACATTCATACATAGAAAATTACTAAAAAAAACTTATATCCCTTACGGAGCCGGCAGATTATGAACGGCCATTAAAAGCTGTATTCGCTGCATCTATTCCTGTAGAGGACAGATTGTCTGTGCATTAAATAATGTACGCAAATTTAGGGTTGATTTACTGTATGCTTGGGAAGCATCTGGCATTTATAACAGTCCTAGTTTATCATGGAAGAAATACATACATACATATAATCACGCCTTTATCCCTAATGGGGTAGGCAGAGCGTAAACAACCTAAACATAGGTCGTCCCTCTATACGTCTGACAAATTTTGAGGGTTATTCCAGATGGATCTGTATATTGCTATAGTGACAGGTTGTCAGCCCATCGCCTTAATTACAATACTGAAACCCTCGAATCCCTTAGCTGACTTGGAAGAAATATACCCAATAGATTTAAATCTGGAAGGCTTACCAAAAGAAACACCCTAGGTGACTCGCAGGTAAAGCACAAAGGCCATACATATCAGCCTGCAATACATAATGTATTACCGTATGTACAGAATTAGGTTTGCAAAGTGGTGTGAGTGGCACAAGATGACGATAGCCTTATGGACAGGCAACCCGTCAGACGAACTGTGTTATACATGTTACATGTCCGTCCAGTGTTTTGTTTACAACGGCCTTTACAACTTACAAATACGATACAATTTATGATATTCCATTGGACGTATTGGGTGTATGCCCTTTTCTTGTCGGCTGTATCTGCATTTTTGGTGACATTGCTGGTTGGGATTGAAGAATGTTCTGTTATGCCCGAAGGAACGCAGCATTGGATTGTGCGGCTTTAGATTCTACTACAGTTTAAAATAACGAGGTAAAAACTATTGTATAATATTTTTGTTCAGTACGTTTTTGGTTTAAGTATTTCTGTATTCGGCTCGTGTTACAAATTTACAATAGATTGCAATTTTGATATCGGTTGCAATGACATTTACAAATTAAATGTCATGTCAGCTATTTGATGAATGTTGTGCTAATGAGGCAAACTGTTGTTTTTCATACTTTTCAACATAAAAGTTCATGATACGTAATAACTATTTAACTGATACGGAGCTACATTTCTAAAGAAACATTTAAGTGACTAAAGAAAATTAACTACGAAAGAATAATTTTATAATACAGCATTTTTAATAATATCTGCGTATTTTCCTAGTAGCTTCATCTGTATGATATTTCTACGATTTAATTTGTCAAATTTTAAATTTTAAGATTTGTCATTTGACGCAGTACGATTTGATTATGACAAAAATATCCTTGTCACTTCGTACCTATCTACATGTAGGTAAGGTAACTCCCATTCTCATGTCATTTATCTTGTATTCTTGTCCATCACGTAGGCCTAGCATTCTTACAAAGGGAATTAAAATATTTACCATTCCTAGGCCTTTAAGTATAGCCTAAGAAGGTATTATTTAAATCTTTTACATTGATTTGTACGACCAACTGCGTCGCAAGGATAACAACAGTGAAGTTTGTATCAATTTATAATAATTAAATGTTTGTTTGATTGTTTATTCATATTCCATTATTTTTTAATGTTATACGGTGGCAACTAAGCATACGGCCCACCTGATGGTAAGTAGCACCGTAGCTTATTATACCTATCTAGTGAAATAGTACCCTGAGACCTTAGATAGATTCGTCTCATGTGCTATGCCCATGGGGAAAAGAAGATCAATGTCGAGGTAAGAAGTTGAAAGGTTGACAAGTGGATTTTGTACCACGGGAAAAAATCGCAACTCCAAAGAAAAAAAACCTAAATCACAGATGAATCCACAGGGGAGAAACCAAGTACCTACTACCAAGTCTAGTTGGTCTAATGGTTGACAGAATACCCGCTGTGCTTAGGTTAGGTCGTGAGTGACGATATGTATGTAATTTGTTACATTCTTGACATAAATGCATGTAAACGACAAATTGTTTGGGGAAGAAGTTTTATTAATGTGCATGTTTATATACTAATTTTATGTTAAACCTTCCCAGATTTCCGCGATTAAAGGACTTTTCACATTTCTACAATAATCTAGACTGTGATTGATAAAAACATAGAATGTACCACCTGCCAATCTTCCCGACTGCAGATAATTTAAAAGAAAGAGGAATCCAAGTATTTTGATATATTGCAGACAGTAAAACTACTTAATGGTAATAATTCCTAAGAAAAGAAAGATACGGCAATAAATTTAGTCATGAAGAGGACGTGGCCTGTGGTTTACTATACCTACTTAGGTTTGGCGGCTGTTACATTAGGATTAGGGAAATAAAAAGATTATCAATTTGTCTAAGACCTAAATCTCCAAAGTCAACACCACCAAGTCCAATCCCCTGTTAATCCTGAAATCCTGAAACAAAAGCACAATCATCTTCGCCGTTCAAGATAAACAATTCGGCCCGTTGACTAATTGTCATAATTTGAATTTGGAATCCGTTTGGATTCCCAAATGACATCTGCTTTTGGGAGATCTCGCGATTGAGGGACAAATGAATGGGACTATTCGAATGGGACAATATTGACTTTGTTGAATGCGATTTCTGCCTTTAGAGAAGGATTTCGGGAAATGTTTGGAGCTTACTGAAGCTGCAACGAACAATGGTACTGAAGGTTTACTGACCTTTACAAAAAAATGGTGGCCATAGTTTTTTTTTGTTGTTATAGTTTTATGGCCAGAGGTAACCAAGAAATATGACGATGGAGCGAGCTTAATCAAAAGCCTTAACAAACTGGCATTTCCAAAAATTCAGGTGTTTAGCTCCGAATTTAGATGGCCTCTTTTGAAAATCATATTTTGAATAAAAAATATATAACAAAATTGGATTTTTCACTTGACTCCATGTGTAATGTAAGGGATTTTCATTTTATTTATATGAGATCGGTACTACTTAATACTGTTCATGATATGCTGTAAATGTACCAACTACCAACGCATAGGTATGAGAATATATTGTAATTCAAAGCCTTATTGGATGTATGTATGTCACATGAACAGAAACGGTATAGAGTGGGTGTCTTATGAAGTTTAGAATACTTGATCCTCTAAACATAAGTATATAGAGAAATTTAAAATATAATTACTAAAATGGTATTAAACAAAACAAAATAAAAATACCCTCAGAGACTTAAAAACCGAGAAATCGATTTTTTTGAAAAAAATAAACCGTTATTTTCAAGGTGACATTTAATGAAAAAATAATGTTGAGCTATCTACTACAACAACGCTGGGAAATATAATTTAATTTCTTACCAAGAGAAGCCCCAGTTTACAAAATATTAAAATTTCTTCCAACAAAACTCTAATAATAACTTTCTAGAAAAAAATACTTAAAAGAATTTCGCGCGACCACTCCACCGCTTCCTAGCTGTCAATATTGAATGTTCATTGCCACTCAAGCGAGCTGATTGGCTGACAGCCCACCAATAGCAACGACTATTGTAAAAATTGAATTTCGAATTTATTGTCGCCATCGATTTATGCCAAATATCAATATGATGACCAGCTATAAATGAGCTATCAATATGAATGCAATTTATTTTTTGCCAGTATATTACAAAGAGCGGTGAACTATGGGAGCTCTTTTTATATTGGACGGATAGTATCATTAAGTGCTATTGTTTTTTTGTGTGCAATTTTTATCGATTAAATAGACTTCGTTTTATAGAGAGCGTATTACAGACGTTTATCTAGCAAAAACCAGTAAATATAGTCTCTAGGAATGTAGAAATTAGAAAAAGTCAAGAACGCTGCATTCTTTAGTTCACAACAATGAAAAATGAATGATATTACAAAGATATTGATAATAATAGTTGTCGTCAAAATAACTTTTTGAAAACTCAAATGTATTAATTAAGTAGCTATATAATAAAATAAAACATTGCCTGCGCCGGTTTTATTTTAAACTTTTATAATTATAACTAAAATTTAGGTAGCTTACAGTCAAAACTAGGAACCTAAACCGCTAAACAATAAAACAACTAAATATTATTTTTAAAGTTTTATTACAAAAAAAATTGAAACGAGAGGAACATTTATTTATTACAAGTAAAACAATGGTTAAGTAAAACTTTGTTCGATGTACAGTGACGTCACAATACTGACAACAGAGTAAAATAAGTTATAATAATTATAAATGCTTCGACAATTTGTTAAAATTAAGATATTGACCTTCGACTTGGGTTGGTAAAGTATTACAAAAGATATGACCCTTATTTCAAACATCAAAATGAATATGATTCAAGATTTTTTTTTTCTATTCAAAACTTTAAACAAAAAAAGGAACTGAATTATTTTGAAAAAAGAAATAAATCAAATTATAATGTGAATATTTCAACAATTATAATGATAATGTGATGTATAAGATAGTCGTGGTCTGGTCATATCGGTATTTTTCCATATGAAAATTAAGTAAAAGAAAAAGATATTGAAATTAATCTAGATAACTAATAAAAATAACATAAAATGCACTTACGACATTTTAGAAAGTCAAAGTTACAAATATGTTAGGAATCATATTTTGAGTTTTATCAAAGAAATCTACATACTTTTTAAATCTTACCAATGATATTTATTTCAAAAACAAAATATGATTCCTTCCACCTTTACATGAGTTTGTGTTAAATTTTTATTTTGGTACAAAAATACGTTTTATGTTATTTTGAATACAAAAAAAAACTTACCTACCTATACAATAAATTACAATGATCTTTCAAGCTACTTTTAATTTCTCTGGGTGTTGAAATAACATGATTAAGTTGGCAAGCTACAAATAAAACAAATAAAAGCTACATTCAGACTATAAGGGATTCCATCCCCTTGTCTCTTACATATCGACGGTCCCTACGTACAATGACGTAAGTACCACATAAGTGATTTGCTGTTTATTATTTAGGGACCTTCAGTTCATCATATTATTTCGTTTGGCTAAAACAGTCAGGTCTGAAATTTCAAATTCAGCTGAAAATCGTCACTAAACAAAACCCTTAACTACAAACTCCAACGTAAAATATCAGCAGTGGTAGTTATGTTATTTTACGTCGGAATGTTAGCCGGGCCCCCGCTTCCCTCCCCCGTAACTGGTACTTACGAGCCAGTTGCGCTCGCGCCGCTGTTAGTGACGGTCACATTTATATTTGGCGGCGCAAATGTCAAGTAAAGTACTAAATCATGCCTCGAAACAACAATATTAATAAATATAGAAATGCAAAAGCACGTAAAGCTAAGAAACCAGTAAAAAGTGCAAAAAAAGAAGACAAATCCTTGACCAAACCCGACAAAATTTCAACAGGTATGTAAAATTTGATTTACTTTTATCAATTCTTTATGTATCATTATGTTAATAGTAAACAGGATGGGTATTTTGCATGTAATTTTATGAAGATAATTAATTTATAGTAAAATTTCACACATTTTTAATTTTCCCACGTAATTATTCAGATCTGGTAGTTACGACTTTTTACGTGGAATTTTTCTTTAAAAAACTTTCGTATGTGTCACATACGTCATTTTACGGTGGAAAGTCAAATTAAGTCTTTTAATCAACTGCCACATACGTAATTTTACTATGGAAAATTAAATTAAGTATTTTAATTAACTACCACATACGTAATTTTACTACGAAAATGCTGAAAAATTATAAGAAGTAACTCCCATATACGTTATTTTACGTTACCAATGCACTAAAACATGTAGTCAAACCTTACTTCCTTGTGGCGTAGGTAGATTGTTAACTGTCTTACAAAAAGCATTTTAACCACATCTGAGAAATATTGAGGGTAATTACAGAAAGTAAATGTATACCGGGTGTAAGGGACAGCGTCGCGCAATCCGATAGGGGTTACTCAGTCAACGAAACTGAACAAAAATAACCAGGATTTTTTTCAGGAAATGAATACAAATTGCTTTTCCATACAAATTGTCTGATTCAGGTGGTCATTTTGTATGAGATAGCAAATTTTTTGTCATTTCATGAAAAAATATTCTGGTGATAGTAGGTACCTAGTTCAGTTTCGTTTTCGTTGACTCAGCAACCCCTATCAGTTTGCGAGACGCTGTCCCATTACACCCCGTATTTGAGCTACAGGTTGTAATACTTCAACTACTACTGGTTTATATGATAAATAACGGAATTGCATACTAATTTAGGTGTTTATTCCAGTGCCAACTGCCAAGGCTTTAAAAGATAAACATCATGATGATAGCCAAATAACAGTACGGACTACAAACATAACTGAAATTCGTCCACCAGCGCAAGGTTCCATTGAAAAGAATACTGCTAACCCAAAAGCTGCTTTTCGTAAGGCAACTTTTTGAAAACCTACAGTACATGCTTTACCCAACTTCATGCTATAAAATTTCATAAATCTACTTCTAAAAATACCTATATATTTTAGATAAATACCTATATATATTACCTATATAGATAAACAATAACTTACTTACACGTAATTTATGATAGTTCCTTTATTTTTAGCACAACCTGCCAAAAGTAAGCAACCTGATATTAACCAGGTTTCGACGACTATAGCCGTAGCTGAAATTCACCAGCCACAACCAGAATTTGTTACTGAGAAGACTGCATTCCACCCCAAAGCTGTTTTTCGTAAGGAACTTTTTTATAAACATTACATACAAGAACTTACTTTCTTAAACACTTTTTAACATTTTATAAACTTACAGAGATACTTGTATAAACCTTGAAATATAAGTAATAATACTTACATACTAATCATGATGTGTTTGTTTTCAGCCCAAACTAGAAATGCTTCGAAAAAGAAACAACCTGAGATGAACCATGTAACGATGACTACCCAGCCAGCACTTGAATTAGTTTCTGACAAGACTGTGGTCCATCCCAAAGCTGCTTTTCGTAAAGGTTCTGTACTTTCAGATCCAAGTATAATTGAAATATTGGAGTCATCACAATCCCAGAGCCTGCAACCAGAATCTCAATCAGCAGCCTTATGCTTACTTGCTCCAGCTTCACAAATGCATAACAAAACAGATGAAATTGATCACGAAATTGATGTTACTAATTCTGAATCAGTGCAGCCTGTGTCTCCTTCTACAATAACCCAAGCAGGCATCATGAGTATACACCAAGATACGGAAAATGAACCAAACTCATCCAAGTTGACGACTTTTATCCCCAGACGAGGTTTCCGTAATGGTGCTGTGCTTTCAGATCCAGGTACAATAGAGAGCTTAGAATCATCACAATCACAGCCGATTGTTCAAACTATTCCATCACAATCTCTACAGACAAACACTAAAAACACCTACAAAGATATTATAAATTACATAGGATCAGAAGTTTTGGACGAGCCACCGATTTCTCCATCTACAATACCTTGTCAGAATGAAGTCATTATTAGAACCTCCCACGATCCGGAAAATAACATGATCATAGAAGAAATTGATATTTTACCCAGTGATGACCAACATATTATAAATACCAGCACGCCTATACCTATACCGTCTCCGTCTTTATCAACAATCATACAAAATATTGATTCGGAAAATTTCAGTTCATTTAATATAAACACTCCTACTTCATCTATTTGCGCCCCTTCTCCCATCAATAATGATGATGACACCTATGCACCCTCTTCAAGCAATGAAAAATCAGATACTAACACTACAGAAAACAAAACAAAAAGAAAGAGAATGGTAAAGAAAAAGACTGACCCTGGAAGAATTCGAAAAGTTAGACAGTCTGAATGGAAAGATACCAAGAGAAAGGTATTGAAAAATCAAGGTTTAAGTTACGTTGGTAGGAACGGAAAATTACGACCTGAAAAAACCATGTTACCTACTTGCGGTGACCAATGCCGTTTAAAATGTAAATTTAAAATAGACGAAGACGTCAGAAAACAGATGTTTATAAAATATTGGTCTCTTGGTGATCGCGTTCGACAGTGGGATTTAATAAACCGATGGTGTGAGAGAATTGGTAAGAGACGAATGACAATAGAAGGTCCGTCAAAAAGGCTGTTTTCTATTAAATACTATTTACCAGTAATCAGTATTGGTGCACAGAACGAACGAGTTGCAGTGTGCAAAACGATGTTTTTGAACACCTTCGCTATTGGTGAAGGTATAGTACGATCAGCTTTGAAAAAACTTCAGGATGGTCATGGATTTCTGACAACACGTGATGAGAGAGGCTATCATGACAAACATCCTATAGTCAAGAATGATGAAATGATCAAAAGTGTCTGTGATCACATTAAATCACTCACTCCAGTGGAATCACACTACACTCGAAAAGAATCTTCCAAATTATACTTAGATGGAGATCTGACCATGACCAAGTTGTTCAAACTCTACAATGAGTGGGTTCCCGATTCGCATTCCAACAAAGCTAAGACTTTGAGACAGTACACTGATATTGTCAATGAAAACTTCAATATTGAGTTTCATCGGCCCAAGAAAGACCAATGCGATGAGTGCATTGCTTTTAAAAACCTACCGAAGCCTGTGGAAAAAGATGTATATGATCAATATCAAAAACATTTGCAGAACAAAGACAAAGCACGAAGTCTCAAAAACGAAGACAAACTGTCGGCTATTAACTCACCTGATACAACCGTAACAGCGGCATTCGACTTTCAAAAAGTGCACTCATGTCCTCATGCTGCAACTAGCATTTTATACTATAAAAGAAAACTTAATGTTTTCAATTTTACCATTTTTGAGATGGGCAAGAAAGTTGGAAAATGTTATATGTGGCATGAAGGCATAGCCAAACGAGGTGCGAATGAAGTCGCTAGTTGCGTTTATGATTTCATCAAAGAACAGTCCGCAAAGGGAGTAAAAACAATAAATTTGTATTCGGACAACTGTGGCGGCCAAAACCGTAACCGAATCGTGTTCATGATGTATTTGATGGCTGCGAAGGAGTTTGATGTGAATATAACACATAGATTTTTTGAGAAGGGCCATACTCAAAATGAGAATGATAGCATTCATGCTCTGATTGAGCGTTGTGCTAAAACTAAGGAGATCTTTACACCGGATCAATGGTTTGCTTTAGTCAGATGGGCCAAAGAGACAGGAGATCCCTATATTGTGAAAGAAATTGGAACAGAAGATATTTTAGATTTCAAAAAAGTGCTACCAGGTAAAAATTGGAACAAAAACGAGAAAAATTTGAAAATAATGTGGTCCAAAATCAGAGAGGTTCATGTTTCAGCTACAGAGCCTGACGTTCTTCAGTACAAACAAAATTTTGTTGATTCTTACCAGCGCGTATTTGTAAGAAGAACTCAAAACAGGAGGCGTCCAAATCAAAATCAACAAGACGACGTGTTAATGCAGGCTTACACTGGTCCCTTACCTATTCCTGATGCGAAATTGTTAGATCTCAAGTATCTTTGCGAGCACAATATAATTCCTCGACAATATCACGGATTTTACAATTCTCTTGCATCTGGTGATGTAGTTGTTTCTAGTTCCGATGAGGAAAATTAAGTATTTAATGACTGATATTATATTTTTTGTGATAATTTGAAGTGTGATAGTTTTGATACGCAATATTATTTTATAGTACGTAATAATACCAATATTATGGTTGCTTTATAAAGGCGGTTTTAAGGAAAATACGCTGATTTCTGTTTTGTTATATATTTTTATTCTGGTAAAAGCTTTTTACCTTAAAGTTTTACCTTATATCTTTAATTACGTTTTTTCTTTTATGTTTCTTATTCATTTATTGAAGTTCCTTCGTAGTTGTTAAGTGCCACAATCGATGTAAAAGTTACTCGGTTTTCCAAATAGTATGTTTATCAAGAATTCACGTATTAGAGAAATTTGCAAAGCTGAATTTAGAAATACCTTTCTTTTGAAAACTTAATTTGTGATTACGATTATTATCATTTTTCATACCAGTTAATACTATATTAAGATTTTGCAAAGTTTCTGTGACATTTTGAATCATCTGCAATGTTGAGGAGTATAATTTTAGAAGTTTTTTTTGTTTTGTTTAATTATATTGTTATACTTACAATATAAGAAAAAAATACTGATCTCTAATAAGGTAACTTAAGGCTGATTATTAATAAAAGAAAAATAATAACATGTAAGTTGTACTGATTAGATTATAAATAATAAAAATACAAACATTGAAGCAACTTTTTTATTTTACATACATATAATCACGCCTCTTTCCCGGAGGGGTAGGCAGATACCACTTCTTTCCATTTCTATTTTAGCATTTACCTACCCCACTAATACAAAATGAAAAATCCCGTATGTGTCCGGTACTCCCCACGTAAAACTTTGTATGTGACAGTTGCATCTTTCATCAACGTTTTGACTCCCGCGTAAAAAATCCTAAGTACCACTTAAGCCATCTGTAATATAAATGTTTCCGACGTAATTATAAGTATGTGCCCGATCATACACAAATACACAATATTTCCGCTTAATTGTCTGTTATTCTTAATACGAACAATAATTTGAACCTTTTTGCAAATTTTCATATCTATGTCACTTCTACAACCAGAGATATTCTAACTTGAACCTTTGGAGCGCTCTCTTGTAAAATTTGGAAAATGCAGTTACGTTATTATACGTAGGGACCGTCGATATAAATTAATGCAATGACAAAAAAAAAACTAAATAATACTAGAATTTGATTATAATTGAACTCATTTCTGGGTGACACTTTATAATTTTTTTAATCTTATTTACCTGTCACTTTCAGTAAAAAATAAATTAAAATGAGACAGAAGACAATCTACTATTATTGTCTTTGGTTTTACGGTTCACTTGTTTTTTTATGTTAATTTAGAACATTTGTTATTTTATTTTGGCCGTCAATGAGTCTAACAGAGGACGAAACAGCGGTCAACAGACGACGAACCGATGCGTTTCGTTTTCTCTTACTGTCATTACAAAGGCCAAAGTGCCTTTAACACTACACTTTATATTTATTATATCAACCTAAGCTACCTGGGCAAAGGCCTTCCCTCTGATATAATAATAATAATAAATATTAAACTTTAAATAACAGGACTAATTTAATTGTATCCTTAGAAAATGACACCCAAATTCCAAACCCATCGGTAATCGGTACCTATATTATTTTTAAATACACATGATAATTTCGTCCTACTATGAACAAGGTATTGCGGTTAAGTTATGAATAAGTATAGTCCAAGTAACACTTTGGTAAACAAATAAATAACTTAGGTAGTTTCGCAGGATATAATAGATACAATATATCCCCCGCATCAGTCATCTGAAACAAAGAGGAAAGGAAATAAGAAAAGGAAAGAGAAACGTAAAGATATAGATACATACATATAATCACGCTTTTATCCCAAATGGGGTAGGCAGAGCGTAAACGACCTAAACAAAGGTCGTTCCGCCACGTCTGACAAGTTTTGAGGGTTATTCTAGATTGATCTGTATATTGCTATAGTGATAGGTTGTTAGCCCATCGCCTAAATTACAATACTGAAACCCTCGAATCCCTTAGCTGGTTTTTACAGCATGCCCGGGAGGAGATCTAGCTGGCACATTCTATGTTTTTCTAGCACTCCCAGTCCAGCATGGAAGCATGGTCGTAAAGATATTTCTATTCATATTTTTTGGTGCAATGTTATATGGGAAGAAATTCACAGTAAATAATATGAGGATGTTGCCTATACATTCGTAAACACATTTGAAGTAACTTCTATCACGTACTTAAGAGGCTTCTCTAGGCTAAACATTTTGTCAAAAAAGCATAATTCACTGAAAACACAATTAATTGAAAAACAGATAGATTAGATTGAAGCAAAGAAGATAAATTAAGAACTTCACAAAGATGCAATTCATAGTTCGTTGTAGTTAGTGATAGATAGAAAATTTTCAAAAATCGGAACACTGAATTATTATATAATGCTTAAAATAAACTTCAGTAGGCACCTAGGTATAACTCAATCTGGCCTATCGGATTTTCGATTAATTGTGTTTTAAGTGAGTGACTAATGTGAATGGACCTTGGGAGTCGTCACCTAATAAATTGAAAACTGGAAGGAATTAGAAAATCAACATTTGACTTACGGCTATTTAAGTGACTTAAATTAAACACTATAAAAGTATTTTCCTTCTCAAAATACAAAATAATATAACAGAATCTAATGGACACGTATCTGCAACCCCTTTTAGAACTAGGTCGTGTGATCCTTAAATAGAGTTTACCCTACCTCATATTTTTATAAATAAAATTGAAACACTAATATATAAAAGTTTTAGGAACAGTAATAGCTGCTGCTCTGTGTTGTCAAATTACAAAAGTAACCATTTTAATTTTTGAGATTTGTTTTTTCGCTTTTTATTTCATACCCTGCGGAGAATTCCGCTACAAACTTTCCAGTTTTTTTTTCTCTATTTCAATGGTTCAGTCATCTCAATAGTCTCTCATATTTCAGAATTCACTTACCAAGTCCAGCATTGGCTAGCTTGCTATGTGCCGTCAGCGGTGACTATATAAGATCTAGTTTTAAGACGTTTAGCTCGCTCTATCGTCAACTCTGTCTCTGGCTTAGGCTAGAGTCAAGAGCAAGCCGATTACAATAAAAATGTAAGAGCTACTTACTCTTATATGCTGGTCACTTCCGCGCACCAGTGCTCAGGTCCTGCAGCTCGCTGCTGTCGTCACTGGAGGCGCTCACTGGACATCCGTTGGTGGAGGTCGAGGGGTTCCCAGCGGCTGCAGCCATCGCCATCGACAGCGGGATCGTGATGAACTGCGGCTGGGTGGATGATGAGGCTGTGGTGGAAAATATCAAGGTATTAGGTATGTTGGATTTTGGGATGCATTATGAACAATGTATTTTAGAATGCATCAAGTGATCAATAATTATTTAGAAAATTGGGCTCAATGGCGTGCCTTTAGATAGACCTATCTTATATATAACAATGCATAGATACTGGTAAATAAAGATGGTGAAAATTTGAATTTTAAGCATACGACAGATACGATACAGAATCCATCAACACTCACCTCCTCCTTCCTGACCCTGATTGGCAAGTCCGAGTATAAAGCTATGGGGGTATCCCATCGCCAAGTTTCCAAGTCCCAGATTCGAGCCAAGTCCGTCCAGTCCCAACACTCCCGAGTGATACAACATGGCGCCTCCGGGCAAATCCAGTTTTGGCAAGATCTTTGGCAAGTTTGGCGCTTGGGCTGATTTGCTGCTGTCCGCTTCATGGGTCGTCGTCGATGTGGATGCCATTGGGTCGTTGGATTGTTCTCTGAAAAGAAGCAGAAGATATAAAAGATTGCGATGGATTATTATTGAAACATGAAGGCATATTACCATTTTATTCTTTTGAAGGTTCATCTCCTTTTATAATCTTTTGGAAGTTGTCGAGTATGATGACTGTTGTCGCTATGATTAGGACCGCAGTTTCTGATGATAAATTCACAGGGAATGCTGTCTGATCCTTGGATGTATCCCTTAGGCTGTTTCTATGATACTCTCGGGGAGATATTCTGTGATATTTGTAGGTAGGTACTGTGGACCCGTTACAACATCGCATAGCGGGAATGACTTAAGTCATCTCTTACCTTGGTGTTCGTCCTTTCTTGCTGTGACTACCAGCAGTGAGTCAGTACTCAGTACCTGTTATCGTTTTCCTCTCGATATTTATTTATTTCTTTCATTCTTTGTTTCTGTCTCTCTTTCCCTCTTTCTCTTTTTCGCATTTTGACTCTTTCGATCTTTCTTTCTTTCTCTCTTGCTACGTCTACTACCAACCTGTTATTGATCTCTTTCTCAAGTTGCTGCAAGGTCCACTCCTGTCTATGGTTCTGGTTGTGATGCCCTTGGACCAGCTTGTCTGATGGAGACTCCGGCTCGCTGCCACTCTCATCTCCACTGTCGCCTGATGATGCTGGCTCATCCTGTAACCAAATAAAGACGGCGCTAAGTATTGTCTTTAAAAAAAACTGTCTTATTGAGGAATCAGACCCTGATCTAACAGAGTTTTTAAACCACTTCATAGAACACTAAAGTGATTTGAGTACGACGATTATCACAGATAGCGATTGGGACTATCACGTGATTCAGCCTGCATGGTCCTGACCAAATTAAAAATTTCAAAAACTGATAAACTGACAGTCGCAATCATAACTTTTTGTGTCTTAGCAGAAATTCAACCCTCATCGTCCGAAAGCCCAAGAAACAGCCCACTACACCACAGAGGCAATTCCCTAACGGCGCAGGTGTATAATAGCAACACCCTCTCCAAAACGCTTTAGCGAAACCAACAACTGGGTGAAAAGTATTCGCCTTAATGAGTTCGTTAAGTGGCGGGGAGTTTCATGTACATAATTAATATGAAGTGCGCGGTTGTTTGTTTCGGGGATCGGTTGTATTAAAGATGGGGTGGTTTTGCCAGTTAAGCTACACTATGCATATTTTCTGTTTGTTTATATGCCTGCATCGCAATGTTTGCTTTTAATTAGTAGCATAATATAGGAGCACGTTTCTATCTCAAATACACCTAAGACAGACATTAACAGACGACGTCGCCATTAATTTTTGTGTTTAGAGATATTTAATTTTATTGTATTTCAGCAGTAAAAGTAATATGACATAAATACGAAAAATTAAAGTGGCGTAAAGTTTATTTGAAGTATTAATTAACTTTTTTGTGTACTAAATATTTTGTTTTTAGTTATTATATTACATTTAGAATTTAAAAAATAACTCGCAATTGCACAAATCACGACATTTTCTATCATGAGAGAACAGAAACGGATGGCAATAATTTTAGTCAAGATTTAGTTAAGTCATTCCCTCAACGATTCGATAGCATTACCGCCTTTACGCAATAAATTCTATACAAAAAAAGCTGTACTCGGAAGGAAAGTCAACAAAAGCTTGTACTTCGCAAGACAAGCTCACAAAATCCACGAGTATGAAAAGAAAGCTCGTGTTTCGCCCTAGGACATGATCTAACACTCGCAGATTTAACAACCAACCTCTGATTTGGTTCAATCGGTGATATCGGCAGTGCTGCCAGACATATTGCGATGATAAATCAGTCTCTAGTTGGCATATAAAATATATAAACTGGATCAACAATCTTATAAGAAGGACAAAATTGCATTATAAAACGTCCGACCACATTCATCAACATGCGAAACAAAAAGATACAATAGCTGATTTATTTTTGAAATTTTTTCTCATCCCCTTAGTTTTCCCAAACGAGGCACTTCAAAAGGGTTGCGAAATAATTTCTGCAGAGTCGGAAATGCACATGTCACCGAATTTTTCTGGTGATGCAGGCATCCATAGTTTACGGTGACCGTTCCCACAGACTGTAAAAACGTACTTAAGAATTAAAAAATAAAACCATTTATCTTTGCTCTCTGGCAGCACCAACCAGCGTGTGAATTCCACAGTGTGTCGGAGGCCTAAGGCGGGGGTGTGTTCGTTTCAAGTAAACTCGATTTCCTGAACGAACGGTACCCAATTGGAGGATAAGGAGACGGATTGGAACAAGCAAATGCTTATCGAATCATCGAAGTGCCTGCTTTGGGAAAGTGTTGAGGAGATAAAGACGTACTGGGAGAGGATACTGATTGAAATCCCGATATTACAATCATGGTAAATTAGGGTAATCATTCATTCATACAGCTTGATAATTTTTTTTATTAATGTTACTTTTTGGTCAAGAAAATTTGTTCCTTTGCAAGACCACTTTTGCCATGCCTAACGGTATTAAGACATACGAGTAGTAGATATAAGTTAGTCTTACCTGAAAAATGGCCCTTAAAATTTTAATGGACGTGGCGGAAACAGTTTTTTTTTTCAACTCGTTGACGTTCTGCCTACCTCGTTAGGGAATAAGACTTAGACTCGAAAAGACAAAATGCTGCTTTGAAAGCTTCTGTATCTACAGATAATATTAACTAACTACTTACCAAATGTTTTCCTAAGACTATCTGATCCCCAAGAGTATTGTTTTCACCTAGACTTACAAAAACAATCCCAGCGTTTCCCTACAATTTATTGGGACAAACTATCATCTAGATTCTTGATGACGTCACTTCGTCCTTCACTTTGTTTACAGGATTTAGCAAAACAAGTCACGGGGGGAAAGAGTTACTCGACATTTTGTTGTTATTGCTGTAATAAGTTTCTTTACTACGTATGTATTATAGGTACCTACCGCGTAAAGTCTTTTTGTAATTAAAAATATTTCTGCGGCCAAAATTGTCTCCATAGTTATCTCAGTAACGATCAAGACTTTCTTATTACTAATTTATCTTATATTTTATCTAGCATACATCATCGCAGAATACCTGCTTATTGAAAAAAAAAACATTATAATACCTAATCTTCTTCTCGTTCGCAAATGGTACCAACTTGAATTTATTTCGTTTCATCTCTATCTGCACTGTCTAATCAGTTTAGGATAGGTAGGTAGGTACTATCTGCTCTTTCTCCAGAACTTTTAAGATTTTTTAAACAGCCATTACTTATTAAGCAAAACATTTATTTCGTAGAAATACTAATATCTCAGATTCACATCAAAAACTCAATATTTATTTTGATATTTTCCGCCCAGTTAAGTCGAAGATAATGAAAAAAGTTTTTGTAATAGACTGGGCTTCTGAAACCTTCCAAAATGGCGACCAAAGTTTTCATAACATGGCCGCTATTAATTGATCGGCACGAGGCTTTCGAGGAAGTTTCGGAAACTTGTTTTTAAGCCATTTTGGATATTTTAAAATTTGTTATAAAATGGACATTGGTCTTTTGAATTATCTTTTTTTTATTTTAAAATACGTAAATTTAACTTAAAGAAAATCTGCAAAAGTTAAGCTTAACTCTAATGTTTTTTCTGTCAGCTTAATATTCTATCTAGAAGTCGAGATATAATGGGGTGTAAGGGACAGCTTCCCGCAAACTGATAGGGGTTGCTCAATCAAAGAAACTGAACAATTTACGCCAAGAATTAGTTTCAGGAAATGAAAAAAAAAATACTTTCCTGATTGATAAAAAAAAATGAAAACAGGATTTTGGGAAGGCCCATCCCCACCAGTGATTTTCAGTAACTGTAATGACGATGATGAATGATGATTACAACGACATTTTGCCTTTCATTAAAATTAAACTCTATTACTTACAAATATACCAACTAGTGATCATTAGACCAGAATCTTTGAATATGATGCGCCTCATACAGATAAGTGAATAAATTAGCCATATCACTGCGCATCATCAGATAGTATGGTTACTATTGTTAGTGAATAGTACCTATGGGATGATTCTAAACCACTGTGTACTTCTGTGATACCATCGTTTTGTTACCGACAGTTGGCATAGGGAGGATACGACTATAGTTTTTTTTTTCTTCAAGGTTTTTCTAGTCCTGTTGTTGTTGATCGAAGTGTTATCTTGTAAGCCTCTTACAAAAGATTACCTACATGATGACCACTATTAAAGATTTGACGTGCTCTCTAAAGCAAGGAATAAGCTTACTTGTGAGACAATAAGCTAACGCTATTTAGGCCATCGAATCACAAACAGTTAGAATATTTAACAGATACATACATACATACATACATACATATAATCACGCCTTTATCCCTAATGGGGTAGGCAGAGCAAAAACTACCTAAACAAAGTTCGTTTCGCCACGTTTGACAAGTTTTGAGAGTTATTACAGATGATTGCGTATATTGCCATAGTGACGAGTTGTCAGCCCATCGCCTAAATTGCAATACACAGAAACCCTCGAATCCCTTAGCTGGTTTTTACAGCATGCCCGGGAGGAGATGCAGCTGGCACATTCTATGTTTTTCTACCACTCCCAGTCCAGCATGGAAGAAACAGATATGGGGAAAATAACTCCAAAATACTTTTCGTAGTTAGCAGTTAATGCTCTGCTTAGCCCGTGAAGGATAATAATTTTATATGAAAGTTTTCTACGAAGTCATGATCAGAAAATTCACCAATGGAGTATCTGTGGTGTAGTGCAAATTCATATATTTTAAATTCCCACCGTAAAATACATTATACCGTGTGTAAAGGACAGCGTAATACGAACCTGAGGTATGCTGACGATACCACTATAATCGCAGCAAGCGAAGATGAAATGGCAGCACTGCTGAAGAAAATCGAAGCAGAGAGCGCTGAGCTTGGTCTTAAGATCAACCATTCTAAAACCAAGATAATGGTGATAGACAGGGCTCAGATTCTTCCGCAAACCGATGCTCTCAATGGGTATGAAAAGGTCAACCAGTTTGTGTATCTTGGGTCCCTGATTACAAGTGAAGGCAGCTGTACCGAAGAGATACGACGGAGAGCCGCTATGGCTAAAAGCGCTATGACGAACCTTGAGAAGGTCTGGAAAAACCGAAGCATTCGTCGTCAAACCAAAATACGACTGGTCAGAACTCTGGTTTTCTCGATATTCATATATGGGGCTGAAACATGGTGCTTACGAAGCCGGGACTGCGGTAAAATTGACGCTTTCGAAATGTGGTGTTGGAGGAAGATGCTAAGAATACCCTGGACCGACTTTAGAACTAACAAGTCCATTCTGCAGGAGCTGAACATCAAAAGCCGTCTCTTAGACACCTGCAAACAAAAAGCCTTGACTTTCTTCGGGCACATAATGCGATCGCCTAAACACAGCCTGGAGAAGTTCATAATTACTGGCGAAGTGGAGGGTACACGAGCACGGGGAAGAACGCCTATGTGTTGGTCGGACGCAATAATGAAGGCAACAAAGAGCTCCTTTCAAGACGCAACCCATTTTGCCAGCTGCCGCTGGAGTTGGAGGGCCCTTGCTAATGGTCACGATCCTCAGCATTGAGGGACCGATAAGGAAGGAAAGGACAGCGTACCAGAAACAGGGGTAGCTCAGTCAACGAAACTGAAGAACTGTTTCCAGAAAAAAAAAACAGGAATCGATAAAAATTTTGGGTTTACGCAAATTTTCTGAATGAGGTGGTCATTTTCAAGTCAGGATTTTATATCATTGCCTGAAAAAAATACCTAGTGATAGTTGTTCAGTTTCGATGACTGAGCAACACCCTTCACCCTTACACCTGGTTTTATTTCGTGGCATATCCACACTATTCCTCTCCTAGTCGTTGATATCACCGCGTGGGCGTCGGCCTGCGTCCGCGCACTAAATAATAATAATTGCGGTTAACTAACTACCGTTTAACGCACTCGCCTTTCTTCTGTACATCTGATAACTGGAGTACGGTGTGCAAAAAAGACGCCATAGGTAAGTTTTTCTTTTTATATTCTTTTTTTGGTTGTTGCTTAAACCTTGACACTCTCTTACCATATTAGGGATAAAGGCGTGATTGTTTGTTATGTATGTTTATTAGACTATTAGGTTTTTTTTGGATGGAATGGTACCTCTTAGTGGAAACGGAAAATAATGGGCGTTGAAAGAGACTATTATTTTGCCAAGTGGTGTGAACACAATAATAGTAAATTCAATTTTTGGCCTCTTTTTGTCACGTTTCATTATCAGTCTCAACTAAATACTTCTCAGCAGCCCGGACTACTTAACCAATATTTCTATTATCGAAGGTTCTCTACGAGTAGTCCAGTCTATATTTATTTTCGTCTATCAATTTACACAGTTCATTGAAAAGCTCATCTCTCAAACAACACACTTACAGGTTAATGACATTTGCGTAAGCAATCATCGACAAAAGCACCTAATATCTCCCTTGAATGGCAAAGCGAGGCAAACTACCGACATTTATATTCAAATTCGAATGAATCTCAACAATTCTGTGTACGGTACTTGGGTAAGGACCCATTGCTAAACCCTACTATAATTGTTGCGTAGCCTTTTTTGGTTTGTTTGTTTGGTGTGACGTCACAATACCCGGTGTCCACTCTCTATGGGCTTAACTGTAAATTAGCCTTAAGATAAGGAGAAGTGGGGAAAAGCTGTTAGGCAATATGGAGTATTGCTGAGTTCTGTTTTCTCTTCTTATTGAAACACGAACTTAAATACTGATACACAGCACAAATTTCTAGGTACCGTAGAAGACCCAGGAGCCGTGTTATTTAATCGCTCGAACTTAAATACGCATACGAAAGAGTAACAATCGCATTGCATTGCAAATTGTATAAAACTCGCATGCGATGCGAAGGTTACAATTTCGAGAATGATTCACGCAATTAGTTCTCTCAAAAGCTTAAATAAAAGACTTTATTTGCTTTTAACTCTATCTAGTCTATGCCAGAGAGAGAGAGAGAAACCTAAGAGCTATAAAAGTCATATAAAATTAGTGCTACAAGTCTTAAAATTAATACATAAATACAACATCCTCATATAATTTAATGTAAGTATGTCTCTAGGGCCACATAAACTGTATAGTCGGCAAAATAAGCTATAAATCAGCGGCGGAATTCTTTTGGGCGCGAAATCGCCATTACCGCGAAATTCAATGCACAGGTGCGCGCGCCGACTAAGTGATCCACGGGTTGTTCTCGCTTTCAGCTGAATAATCTTGTGATTTTTTTTGGCACATACAAATCGTAAATATCTAAGTTTGTATTCATTCACCTGATGTTGAATGATGTGACTACTGTAACGTTGTTCACAATATAGATGTTGTTTAACAATGAACGTAATGAGTCTTTTCGTTGTTAGAGTACAGCATGTATCTCACCGATATCTTAAGTTTTTGAGGTGGTGTTGGATCTACCTTGTAGTGGTATCCAATACAAGCACAGGTATCCTATGATAACCATATATGTTTTTTTTTTGTAAGTTTGACTGAAAAATCCCACGAAAGCTGATAGGCTCGTAAATGATCCTCTGAATTACAACCACGCTTCCATCGAAATGTAGTACACATTTACTGGTTTAAGAAAGTTTGTGTACCTACTTACCAGTGCTTTCAAGAATTTTGGTTGAGCCCTATTCCGTCATAGAATCTTTTTCAGTGACCACTGACGTAGACTAGAGTCAATCTAATCGCAAAATAGTTTTTATGTAATACCCCTGAGAATGTGACGAATCGGTTTTCCCTCTACGGGAGCAGCCCACTTCCAAAGACAATCGGCCGGTCGTATCGGCGTGGATCGTGTTCGATAACGATCGTCCGATTGTGCGATACGATATTCGAGATAACGAGAATTTGTAGCTTTTTAATACTGGATGGTCTGGGTTTTGATTGACCTATTTCATTTATGCAAAACAGGAAATGTTTCACTCCATCCTAGTGAAACCTGTGACTTCTGCTAATAGATATAGGTATCACATTTCAATAGCAAGGTTTGTCTGATCAAGGTTTCATGAAAGAAATAATTTCCTAGTAAAAGTTGTTTAGTTTCGTTGACTGAGTAACCTCAATAAATTTGCGGGAAGCAGTCCCTTACACCCATATTATTATTAGTTTTGCTAGAGTCAAATTAAATCAGGTTACAGATATGGCAGACTTGGTCTTTTACAGAATATTTATTGCGTTGACATTTTGCTTCTCTACAATTACACGGTATTCAAGACTTTACCTGATTTCTGCTTTTGTGAAAAGAAACATATGCGTTTGTATAAAGAACAAAACTACTTTAGCTACAAGAAATTCGAATACTCAATAAAGAGCAAAAGTTAAAACAAAATGCAAAATCTATTTCACTTTTCAAATCGCGCTCCTGAAAAGTTGATGTTTTCAAAATACAGTGTTTTGTCATGACAGGTTAGAATAGGTATCTTACTAGACTAGACCGATAAAAAGTATATTATTCTTATTTCTTTTTCGTAGATTATTCCCATCCCGTTAAATTCAAATTTTCTTTTAGTTTTCCAAATGGATTTATGATCGACGATCCTGTGCGACGGATAACAAATGGAACTAATGGAAAGAATGGAATCAATTTTACTCTATGCATCTCCTGTTGTTGACATTTCATAGTTATACGAGTATTCGAACATGATTGATCTTGGTTGTGTACAAATATAGGGATACATTTATACATAATGTCCTTATCTATAGCTACACACATATTATTCATCATCAAATCCAACACTTTGTTACAGCATCTGAATAAAATGTATGTTGGGGGCTGGTCATCTCAATACAAAGATTGGCAAATGTATACATATGTACATATCTACAGTAGCTAGACATGTATATGTACATATATACAATGGGGCTACATTAGCTCGATCCGTCTATAGCTACACAGACATTCATCATCAAATCCAACACTTTGTTGCAGCATCTCAATAAAATGTATGTTGGGGGCTGGTCATCTCCATACAAAGATTGGCAAATGTATACATATGTACATATCTACAGTAGCTAGACATGTATATGTACATATATACAATGGGGCTACATTAGCTCGATCCGTCTATAGCTACTCAGACATTCATCATCAAATCCAACACTTTGTTGCAGCATCTCAATAAAATGTATGTTGGGGGCTGGTCATCTCCATACAAAGATTGGCAAATGTATACATATGTACATATCTACAGTAGCTAGACAGGTATATACAGTGGGGCTACATTAGCTCGATTGACAGGTACACGGTCCTTGTTACCGAGATGCGTATCATACGCCTAAAGGCTACTGTTTTCGTAACTCTGTTCGAGAGTTACAGTGCTGGAAGGAATACGCGATATATGCAATTTTAAAGAAACTCTAAAAATAATAGAAGATCTGGGCTTTAGAAAAGCTTCCAATAAAATTTGATCTTCTAACTGTTATTGACCGCAATAGCCGTAGTCAGTCGAATTTCAACCATAGAAAAACCGAAGTCCAGCTGAATAATCCCAGCAAGGTGATTTACCTGCGGCTGCGATATAGGTTTGATAGGCTCCGCAAACTTTTGCCACTACCCTTCCATTTGAGCCCGGTGCTTCTGAAGGCACCTATTGTTCCCAGCGGCTTGATTTTGTTTACAGCTTGGTTGGCCACTAACCTGGCGAAAGCCTAGGTAATCTAGTATTGGGTCTGATTGGGTCAGATGGCAGTTGCTCTGTGTAAAAACCAGTATCCTCGTTCAATCCCTTAGAGCAGTTAGCCGAGCCTGTGAAATTCGAGAAAAGGCTGGGAAGTTGATATGAGACGCTATCTCTTCCAGCTCTCTACATCCCTGACCGCGGCTCTTGGGTGTAAATGGGTGCATAATAAGCGGGCATTCAAAATCAAGCCGAAGCATTTCGCCTCACCCTGTATAATAGGAATTCAGTATACACGTGTTCGAGTGTCGTCTGCAAGGGACATTTGTATGGGCCGAGGAATAATGATTTACAATGTGTTCGCTATGTAAATAAACATTTTTTCGCGTTCTGTGAGTGGAAGGTTTTCGGTGCGGTGAAGGGGTCAGCAATTTGTTTGTCCTGCATAAATGTGAAACAAAGCACGCCTGTATGCCTTCATGAGTTGGCAGAGTATCAACGGAAACAGCACCAGACTCCTCAGCTTTCAAAACAGCCAATTTATCTTGGTTCAAAACAGATTCATTTCTAATCCTATATTCTCGCAAAGATAAACCACTCGATTCAGATGGGTAAAACCAAACAGAATGCAAGCTTCCTACTATTAGTTCCCTATCTACATAGTAAGTAACATTGATTACTCGTACAAGTCTGCACTCCGAGGTTCCTATCAGACGCGATACTGATCTGGATAACAAGACAACCTTCTTTCCACTTGGAACTATTAGCTTGATCCACAGATAGAAATATTGTTTACTATCTTTCCGTCCGCGGTTTCACCCACGTTAAATGAGTTTTCCCGCGCTATAAAGTATCCTATGTCCTACTTATTCCAGGGAATAACCTATATGTGTGTAAAGTTTCATGACGATCCGTCCAGTGCTTGAAGCATGATTGAGTAACAAACATCCAAATTTCGCATTAATAATATTAGTAGGATGTAGTATATTAGATTTTTTTTCCATTTACTAGAATTTTCCAGCTGCTTTACTTTTTCTATCCAAGTCCGATCCGAGGGTTTTAGTGAATTGACGAATTGTGTCTTATAACCTGGGCACTGTAGATAATTAACTGCTCATTACGCATTTACGTTAAAAATGTGTTAATTAACCGCGTTTCTTACAAAAAGTTATTCAGTTTCAAAAGTAAAAACTAATCAATTTCGGCTAAAATCGATAGTAGGTAGTAATCGATTATTTCGATGATCAACGTTTTTTTTTTTTCATCTACGTTCCTAATTTCTTATAAGAGGGTAAAAGGAGGGACCAATCAAAAGTCCTAATCAGAATACTCTCTTGAAGACGTGTCGAGTAGCTGCGGAGGTGTTGACGCGTGTCCATTGTGTAGCGGGTTCAATTCCCGCCCCGACACCTGAATTTTAAGCGTAGGTGCCAATTACTTGCAAGCGGATTTTTTAGTCTTATTTATTGAGATCTGGAGATCGAGAAGACTGTATTCAACATGTAAAATAAGATAAAAATTATCTACTGCTAGCTTTAGTAGGTAGGTACTATGGTAAAAATACATAATAGGTAAACCTCAAAATTAAAAAAGTTTACCAAAGTTAGTCAAAATTATGCTGTTATAAAACCTGGTTGAATTTCCTACACATTACGTTTGTTCTAAAATAATCTGTAAACGCGCTATTATGATGTCGATTTTGGGCAACTCGAAAATACGGATTGACCCTTGCATAACGGAAAGCTATTTTCTAAGATAACAAATGAGACTTTCGAGATTATAGCAATACCAATTAGAATACAATAATATGTCGTAATTCGTAATGTTAATAAAATAACTAATAACGAGTTAGCCCGTTTTGGATTCGGCGTGGCACAACGAGAGCAACAGTTCATGTGTGAAACTGTGTAAGTCAAAGTTTAAAAGTTTTGAGTAACTCATTTTAAACATCTTATCACACTAGGAATATTATAAACTATATTTATAACATACGTTTTCCGGAAAATACTACTATATTTTTACCTCAATCTACAAAAACAACGCACACCAAACAAATTTATCTAACCCTTCACGTAAAACTGCAAAAATATTTTTTTTGTTTTACGGAAAATGTTAAACCAAATAAAAACCCCACAGAGTAGCATAACCCGATATCCAAGCAATAGAGAATCAATAAAACAGTTCGAAGTAGAATCAATAAAAAGAAATGGTGCCACCGTAAAAGATTTTTATCGTCAGTCAATTTGTTTATACTGGACTAGTTTGGTAACTACGTGGTTTTAGGAAAGACCGTGTCAACAATTTTTTGTCAATAGGAAACCTAGTTTTAGGTTATTGTCCAGGCTTTAGTCTAGTTCGATATTTGGTCAACTTTATTAAACTTTACTAGTACAAACAAATTATTTTCACCATAATTTTTATTGCTTTGAAACTGGACCGTTAAATCATTTTATTAAAAGAGAAACTGTCTTTTGTAAAAGAAAATCGGTTTCTCTTTTCTCAACACCGCCCTCGCTAAGTTAATTAAATAATTACAGCGCAATCTTGGATGCGGCCGGAACAGAAAATAAAGATAGGGCAAAGAGCAAAAAGGTGAGGCGCAAGGTAAAACCTCCGTGCAAATTAATCCAATCCAACAGAGTAAAATACGTTTATCCGCAAAATACATGACTGTGCATTTTTCTATTAAATTTCCGTGCCGGAAAATTCCATTTTTAAAACGCGCGTCAGTAACGCTGGCAATCTTAGATAGTTTTTTTTTTTATGAAGTAGTGGAAAAAATCTTACATTACACTACCTCAATTTATTTTTTAATTAAAGTTTACGAGTAATTACTTTAATAGAAACCGGCTGCGTTTTTCTAGACTTTTAAAACAGTTATGAAAAGCAACAGCTACCAGTGACACCAAAAATAAAGAAATTTCATTATTCAAGATCGTAATATTTGAGTTCATTTACATGTAGGTTTTATTTTTGTTCAGTATTTTACAGTTTTATTGCCAAATTTTCATCTGATAGGCTATCCAAAGTTTGGCACGTCGAGCCCCGCGCGTGTCTGAGGGGTGGTTTGGGTATTTTTAGTATTTTTTAAACGACAAAGCCGGTGGCGCGTTTTTTACGCGACGCTCGAGCAGCGCCCGTCCGTGAGTCTTTTTGATGAAATCGATTGATGTTTACTGGAGGGCAAATAAGGACTGTCGACGGAATAAACTGAGAATATTGAAAAGTGAAGTTTTCCTAATTTTGTTTACTGTACGCTCAAAGAAAATTTTGATGAACTGTACCACGGTTCAAAAACAGCTAGAAGCAGAGCAAAGCTATGTACAAAAATAGCAAGATAGAGCATAAGATCAACAAATGAATATCAACAACAGAACGTTGACAAAAACACAGAAGAGATAACAGTAAAAAACTAAAGCTATATGCCTCATTGCTCATTGCTTACATCCAACAATTTAGTTACTTATTGTAATAAAACAAATTCAGCCAATTTGACTTATTTACAATTTCTGCTAGCTTTAATCATATCACATCGTAATTCAATTTCGCTTAATGAGATTTTCGCACAACACAACACAACCGTGTCAATTATTAACTGAATTACAATCGGAACCAGATTATTGCCTTTGATCAAACAAACTGTAGGCAGATACAATTAGTGGCTTTTGTGACATCGCTTCCCATGCGTACTTGTTGACCGCAGGATTTTAGTATACTATTGGTACTATTCATATAGATGGATTGTCCGTCGACATGCGGAAATTTGGAAATTACACCTGGGACTGGGGTTTTGTAAATAGAAAATTTGTTTTATATTTACAGAATTCTAGTTGTAAACCAATTCCCGCATGTTTTAAAGCAACTATTCCTCTATGGGTGTTGTTCAAGAAGTTTAAGGGATAAAGATAAAAAGCTGCATTTTTCGCTGTGTTTAATTCACTGCGCTTACTAATTTACCAACCAAGCGTGACGAGTAATAGCAATTTCACCATTGATAAAAGCCCAAATCGACTATCGCAGTTTCCTAGAAGTTTTCTGAAAAGACTTTTTTAAAGAAACGGAGGGAATAAAGAGAACAACATTTTCTGAAGGCTTGCCAAACAGTTGCGTGTAACAGAACGAAATGAACGAAGAAAATTTTAATTAGGTAGACTCCATAGTCTCATTAAGGCTACCAAATAGTCCCTAGAGAATAGTCTCTTTAATGAAATAGTCACTAATTAGTACGAAGCAGATGCAGGTAAGGGTCTTTTGTGCAGCACTTGACCTGGCCTTTCATCGAATCGACCACGTGTTCGTTCGTAAGGGACAAGGGATGTTCTGATTGGTCGATTGACCTTTGACATGACTTGATTGCTTTGGTTTGACAGAAAAGGGGGTGGATTTTGGGATACAAGAAAAGATACGGAGTATTATGATATTACCTATTCTTTCTTTTTAAATGAAAAAATAACAATCATTACTACAACTACACACTGCATAGTCTAATAACTTTTGTCTAACTGCGCTGTTTTTTTTTATTTGTCTTATTTTACCGTCATTTGATCCATTTATCAAAACAAATTAAACGAACAATGTTTTCGGTGAAATACGCTCAATTTAATCTTGTTGGATTAAAATACGCTTATATTCAAATGGGGATTTGTTTACAGTTAATTATTTATTAAAAGCATGGTATCAAATTTACGTTCAGCTCATTAAAATTGGGAAATGGTATTTACTAATTTATTATTAATTGTGGAACGGATATGATTAATTTAAAAAAATGATTTTTAAATAACTTTTGTTTGTATTTAACAAAACTACAGAATTACAATGCAACGTTTTTATTCAACACCTATCTATACTAAAAAATGATTTATAAAAAATGCTATTGCTACATAATCTGAACGAGCCACAAAAATAATTAAGAAATATTTTTCGGATCCCCAAAATTGCAAACTTTTGACTTACACCTCTTCTCCTCCCGGCCACAACCAACAAGGCATACGGAAGTCCCCAGACGGCACAATAGGCGGCTAGATGAAAGCAAAGCGGCATTTAATATGCATGACGTCACTACTCTAATGGACCAGGAGGTCCAGACTATTGTTGACCCTTATTTATCACTTGAAACTTATTCTAATTCTATTCTCAATTCTAGGTTTACTTGCGAAATAGGTTCAAATTTATGTTGGTGGCTGTTTTGGTCCAGATAATAATTTTATTTGATTAGAAAATGGCTTTCAAGCCACAATTTAGGTTCATGTGACCTTCGTTCCTAGGCAAAGAAGTTGAAAACGACAAAATTCAGGTTTTTAGACCTATATTTATGAGTATCTGACTTTTGATTGATCTTGGTTTCCTTCAAGAATAATAAATCAGAAAGCTTTGCTAATCGCTTCCTTGTCGCGTGGATTTCGAGTCGATCGACCCGATGAACCCTGGTGTCAGCTTTCCTAATATACGAGTAGGTAATACTGAAATACTGTATAAACTAGTACTTAGGCTCGTATTTATAAAGAGATCTCAAGATTAAGAGCAATATTGAGTGCGGATTTGACAGGTCGTTTTGAACTGCAATGACATTTCTGGATACGAACTCAAACTCGCTGTCACTCTTGAGAGCTGATTATAAATACGGGCCTATGAGATGGGGAAATTCACTCTACTAACTAGCTTTTATAGTATTTCCGGGAATAAAAGTAGCTTTTGTATTCTATGTGTTTTAAAAAAGCATGATAAGAGCACTTTCATCTTAATCGAATTTCTTTAGCACACAAAACACGTGCCATTACAACATCGTAAAAAGTACGTCATAAAGCGTCACTTTACCGTTCCTCGCTGTCTTGTTTTTTTCTGGAGATTATTTCGCCGAGTTCGTGTGTGGTCGTTTGTGTTAATTTCGCGTTTCGTGGTAGTGAGGCACCGATGAGTGATAGCAGTTCGCGCTACCGGCTAACGCGTTAAGCGTGGGGGAACACGAAGATGAGTGTGATAAGAAAAAAAAAACAAATTGGTTAGATTGGAGAGATACTGGCCTCGATTCACGCCGTCCAGTTACTAATTCTAATTCTTAGTAGCGCTGTCACTTTCTTATATTTGACATAAGAACAGGATAGCAAATAAACACATGATTGACATTCCTAATCTGACATAAAATTGCTTAAATTTGACATTAGATTGCTTATTTAACGTAAAATAAGGAACATGCTCTATGCTCGGTTCTTATTTAAAGCAGCTTATGTCAAATAAGGAACGTCAAACACATGTGTTTATTTGCTATCCTGTTCTTATGTCAAAGTAAAGAAAGTGACAGCGCTATCTTAAAATCAGTTAAGAATGTGGCGGCCAGAATCGAGGGCAGTACCTACTTAAAGTCGGAACCCAAAATTGTCGATTTTCATTTCTTTGAGGCCGTGTAAGCAAGCATAACCGCAGGAAAAGTAAATTATTTTTCCAAAGGGGAGGCCTTTGCCCAGCAGAGGGACGAGTATTTAAAAAACTTAAAACTTAAATCTGTTTGATTGTAACTTACTTTCATCTCCACACCTGCCTCCGTTTAAGAACTCGTCAAGTATTTGGGTGAATTTCATCTTTTAGGCAGATCGGAAATTCAATGAACTTCGGTCGTCTTTTGATCAGTTTTCTGTTATGTAAATGGGGATCTCTTCAGCACCGACGCGATAAGAGGGAGACAATGTTTTATGTATAAAACACTCAGCGACATCGGATTATCTTAAACTGGGGAACTTTGTGCGTCTGTCAACGATTCCAGTTCGGACGCCGCCAACTGTGTTCCATTTTATACATAGAATCACGCCTTTATCCCTAATGGGGTAGGCAGAGCGAAAACGACCGAAAGGTCATTCCGCCACGTCTGACAAGTTTTGAGGGTTATTTCAGATGGTCATGTGTATTGCTATAGTGACAGGTTGTCAGCCCATCGCCTAAATTGCAATACATTAAAACCCTTGAATCCCTTAGCTGGTTTTTACAGCATGCCCGGGAGGAGATGCAGCTGGCACATTCTATGTTTTTCTCCCAGTCCAGCATGGAAGTCTTCCAAGTATTCCATTTTATAAAGGACTGTTTTCTTCTGGAGGCATATTTTTACAGCAAAGATAAATTTTCTTCTGCTTTTTTAGGACAGCCAGGTATTAGCAACACAGGTATTAGCAGCTCAATACTGTAAGTTTTTTGTGAAGTTTCGCAAGGGACTGCTGGCTTGCGACCACCCTCTCACCGAAGTCCGGCGTGAAACAGCTTGCTGTGTTCCATCGGTACAATATTCTGGATAAGCTCGCTCTATCGTCGACCCTGTCACTTTCATCCCTGAACTTGTGTCTAGAGTAAAGAGTTAACCCATTTATAAAAAAAAAAACATTGATGAGAATCGTTTTCTAATATTCACATTCACAATATTTATCAGTTTCATGTCTTCTATCATAAATGGAATCCAGGATCAAAAATCAGCTCATACCAAGGGGTAGGACAAAGGTTATTGAAATATGCTCTCCAAAATTTTAGTTCTGCACCTTTTCGCCAAGTCAAGACAGAGAGATATCTATATGTCATCATAGTAAACATCTAGTGAAATGTGTAACAGTGTAACGCTATGGGATCCGTGCACCATAACCACGATACGGGGTCGAGCCCGCCTGGGGCCTGCGGCCTATCACGCGGCCCCCTATCTGACAGAATTCACCATGGAATAGGGGTTTTTATATGCGACGATACGACGAAGTTGGCTGCTGAAGGGACTCTCAAAAATTCATGTGAAAGGAGAAACTTTTAGAGTTGTGTATTATTCAAGCTTATCTTCCTAGCCTTATCCCGTATCTCACGGGGTCGGCTACCTAATATAGGGGATTGAACGAGGTTACTGGTTTTTATACAGAGCGACTGCCATCTGACCTCCGCAACCCAAAAGGGAAACCAGAACCAATCCTAGGTTAGGCTTTCAGGCTATCACATAGTATCTTAAAAATATAAATACAGTCTTGTCACTTTATTTGAGAAAGAAAATAGATAACATTACTTCTGCAAGTATGTTAGTATCTACACGACCAATCTACGATGCGTAAAATATTTTTAAATGACGTCATCTAACACACTCCAGTTTTGAAAATGTCTGTATCTACGTTATTTTGACAATTCGAAAAATCGTTCCTACGACTTCCAGATATTTTTAACCTCCGATATCATTCTACCTCCTATGAAATCGCAGTCGTATCGATCCGTGTAAACGTCTTTCTCACAGACAAGACATGATTAAGTAGGCCCGATTTGAGTTCATTTTGATATTTTAACACCATTTGTCATTGCTATTGTTTTGCATTTCATAGTCGTTTTCTTATTGAAAGCTTAGCTGTTCTTCTTATCTTAATGTTCAGGCAATTCATAATGTAATTTTTATTATTTTTGATGAATATTTTATAATTATTTATAGTTATTTAGTGGTTGAATTTTTGATTTGTTATTTCTAATAGTTTTTGATGAATATTGTTGTGACGGTTTTAACTTGTTGATTGAAAGGTACTTTAAGGCCCGTTTTTATATTACCTATAATCTTCTCTCAATAGTGACAGCGAGTTTGAGTTCGTATCAGAAATGTCATTATTATATAGTACAAAACGGCCTGTCAAATCTCTCAATCTTGAGATCACGTCCTAAATATGATGTCATAAAATCTATGCAAAAATTATCACTAAACTAAATAATTCTTTAATTCATCTCACATTAAATCCCACTTTTTATGTCTTGCTTACAGTGTAAGTACAGGCGGCAGAATATTATCGATGTATCTGTTGATATTTATTATCACCGACTATGTCTCTTCTATTTACAATAATACTGAACCATATAATCTTTCATAGGTGCTTCAAAGTGTATATCAGCTCCGTGGAACGGTATCAGCAATGAAGGGCGCATTTTTCGCTGTAAGATGCATGCAAATAGTGCGCCCCGCGGCTGCGCGCGCGCTCCCACGTGCCACTCCGGTCCGCGCATGTAGCTGGCTGGATGAAAAACATTGGAAAGATGATCTTTCGCGCTTTGAAATCCTCTATTTTATTTTTCGCTGTAAAATGCATACCCCGCGGCTTCGTAGGTAGGTACCTATACGGTATCTTGTTTATATTCATATCATGGTGAAAGAAAAGATCTTTAAAACTATCTGGTCAAAGTAGGATGACAAAATAAAATATTTTTATATTACAAATGTATGTATTTACTTTTTATTTATTGCAGAGCGTTCAATTGCATTATCTGGGTGAGGAACTAATTTCCAACATCGTCTCCATATTGATTTACCATCAGATAAAAAAGTTGGTCAGTACTGACTGTGGCATCATGTTACCTCTCCCGGGCCAAGTGTGAACTATTTACCCAGGTCGGCCTGGAGATTGCTCTCGCATCTCATTTCATCATCGCGACTGGGAAATGCCGCTCTTTATACATTGCTCGTTAAAGGTATTACTGAACTTAGAGATATAAGTATTTAACCAGTTTTTTTTTCGTCTCTGGAACTACAGAATCAAGTAAATTATCATTGGGTTTTAGTGTGTATTATATGATTTCACGTAATTATACTTTGACAGCGCTTGAATACTTAAATGTCTGATTTCCTATATCTTTTACAATAAGTATGTCTCATTTGAGAAAGAAATGTGTTAGCCTGAATACATCGATTTTCTCTCTACTGATGTACGAAACAAATAATTAATAATCAAATCACTCCCAATTTTCATCCATCAACCACCAAATCCCCACAGCGGCATCACAGAGCACTCATAGACTAAGGCCCGTATTTATAATCAGCTCTCAAGAGTGACAGCGAGTTTGAGTTCGTATCAGAAATGTCATTTCAGTTTAAAACGACCTGTCAAATCCATACTTAATATTGCTCTCAATCTTGAGATCGCTTTATAAATACGAGCCATAGACTAGGATTTTATACAGCACCAGCACTCTTCTGCCATCTCGAATTTAGATCCAATCCAATTTCAAATTTCGAACTGCGCGGTTGCCAAATCGTAAAGCTCGATGTACACTGCCGCGGTCGACCGCACGCGTCGCCGCCGGCCCGCACGACGCCCGCATAGGCCGCTACGCTAGGGTCCGCCACTGCCCGTGATTTGCGCCGGTTGCTAGTAACTAGTACGTACTATAGTCGTACAAGGATCTTTTGGCGCTTGGGTGACATTGACAGCACAGATTACCTAGAATACATATCCGTTAGGTCATATATACTAGGTAATCTGTGCTGCTGATCTTTTGGCGCTTGGGTGACATTGACAGCACAGATTACCTAGTATACATGTCCGTTAGGTCATATATACTAGGTAATCTGTGCTGTCAATGTCACCCAAGCGCCAAAAGATCCTTGTACGACTGTATTTGGTTTCTTATAAATCTAGACAAATGGGGAATCAATAATTTCAACGTGGATAGAATTTGAACCGTTATATTCTGTGGTTCTATCGCTATACATCCCTTTACGGTATTAATCTTGCATTGGTTTGACGCATTGGTTTGACGAATTGGTGTCAATTATCACGATTAAAATCTTCGCTCTTTTCATTTGGCGGAATCACTATGGAAACGCCATTACCTACAGTTAAAAGTTGAAGTCATTGCATGTTTGTTTTTCCTCTTCTTAGGTATTTGAACATGACTGCGCATACTATTTGGACCGACGCTGCTTTTATCCCACATTGATTCTGCTTCGAATACTAAGCCATACCCTAATACGCTATTATTTTCGAATTCACAAATACAGTCAAATTTCTAACTGTCTTCAGCGCATCACTATCCGTGCGCCCGCGCCGCATCGATTTGAATTCGTCACGTTCAGCGATCGGCGCAAATTTCCGAGGCGGGGCCGGCAACGACGCGCGGTGTGAACCGGCCTCTTGCGGCGGTGTAAACACGCTATAAGTGTGATGCTTTGAATCCGAGTAGGAAATGTGAGATTTTGGTTAAAGTTTGAGGTGTTACAAGAGATAAATTTCATCAACATCATTATCATCATCATTAGTCGCTATCCTCCATATTGAATTAGAAAGAGATTTCAAAGAATAAATAAAATACCTTCACTGTACAGTACCTCGCTTAAAAGAATTGGATCTTAAAAAGCGCCATACAAAGCTCGAGATCATAGCCGGGAACTATGCTGACGCTAAGAATAAAAACATAAATAACTTGGGGATTTACAAATTCAAACATACCTACTTATTAAGCATACAAAATAACTTTTAGGTCTTTGGAACAGGATAACATTAAATGTGTGTACAAATAATTAATAGAACCATACCTCGCGCTTTATTCTTCTAAACTTTTTGATGGGGAGCAAATGGATGGAACCAAATCGCTTTAACATTCCCCCGTAATAACGGAAAAGCTTTGGGATTACTGTTAGCTCTTATGAAATTGCAACAAAATGTATTGTTTTTTTGGAATGAAAGAAGAGGCGAAAGAGAGTGCAAAATGTATCTTAATTTCACGATTGTTAGGGTGTGTGTAGGTACCTAACTAGCTTTTTTAACCGCTTTAATCGGCTTTGTGAGGTATCCCATAGTACGAGTAATAATAATAAATAAGGTGTTGAGTATACCGCGATAAATAAATGTTTGTTTGGATAATAAAGCTTTCTAACAGTTTTTTTAGGTATATGCCCAGTATTTTTTAATTATTCAACTAAAATACATTTCTTCTCAATATTTGTTTCATTTCTAGATGCAATCATATCTACGAGCACCTTCACATTACATCTTATAGACAACCAACGAGGTTAACCGACAAATAAAAAGGTATATAAATACGAAAGTGTATCAGTGGATATAGTCTCATTTGCATTTAGACGAGCTTTGTAACGCCTCTGTGTAAATAACGGGGATGGCTGGCAGCTGACCGCAAAGCAGCGGGTTTGATGCCCGACTCTTGACAATATTGTTTGTACGAATTGAAAATTTCGATTGTAATAAAAGTTAAAGACTTAAATTCAATTACTTGGGTCGTTCCTCGACTCAAAAAAACCCTCTTGGTAGAAAGAGAGAATTACTTTAATGAAATTTCAACAGATTTTGATCTTGTTTATGAATGTAGAAGAACGATCTTTTCAAGACAGGACCCGAAATCTTCATATTAATCGTAATGCAATAATTCATCACAAAAAAAAAACATTACGAATAAAAAGGCGTACTTATTTGTATCAGACTATTGAATGAACCAACTTGATAGATAAATAAATGAATGAACTAATTTAGGTTTCCATTGCCACTACCCCACAGCAGCACACTTCATATTTCAAAACAAAAAACCCTGTGTGGAACATGATGAAAAAGGTCAACATAAGTACACAGTAAGCATAGACAGTAAGGCAAAAAGACATGATTCTATAATTAATTACTCAGTTTAACCAAATACCTATATAGATATATCTTGGTTAATAGAGCTACAAAACTGACTTCACTATAACTAATCTCAGTTAAAATCACCGAAAACTGTTTAACTAACACCCGTAAAAATAACTTTTCCCATGAACATGAACCTCGATAGTTGGCTACATTAAAAGCAAGTGAGGTAGCGAGACTCATTAAATGAAGTCATAACTTCATGAGTACATGCACATACACCGAACCGTGTAGGATTAACATCGGTATTAAAATTGTCTCGTAAATTAGCTCCATGCAGAATACGGGGATGGAGATGGTAGTAAGAAAGTTCTTTAAGGAGTAAGCTTTAAGTATATAAGTTAAAACTCTTTCTTCCATGCTGGACTAGGAGTGATAGAAAAACATAGAATGTGCCAGCCGCATCTCCTCCTGGGCATGCTGTAAAAACCAGCTAAACCAAAAGTAATTCGAGGGTTTCAGTGTATTGCAATTTAGTCGATTGGCTGACAACCCGTCACTATAGCAATGTACATAATCATCTGTAATAACCCTCAAAACATGTGAGACGTGGTGGAACGGAACGACCTTTGTTTAGGTCGTTTATTTACTCTGCCAACCCCATTAGGGATAAAGGCGAAATTTTATGTATGTTTAAACTTTTTATATGAACGAAACTGAACTATTTCTTACTTTTATTGTGATGTGATGTGTTTGACTATAAGTAGGTATGTGTCTTTTAAGAGAGTAAAGTAGAGTACAAGATAGAGTCGATGATAAAGCATGCGGAAGCTCTAAAATTCTGCCACTTCGACGAAAGCACAGAATATATAATAGTAGATACTTAGCTGCGCTGGATTTACTTTGATGACGCTGGATGAAGCTGAACACTCCATAATTTAAATGGAGCCGTTTAGCGAAAAATGTATGCTATTGTAGCTAAAAATGCTGAACTCCAAACTTCAATATGAAGATGGCACCCCATGGTTCCATAACTCTGCTGTGACCATAACATGACTTAGAACACATAGAGGAAAAAATATTGAAGTATATAATATTTCTCGTTCTTTAATAGGTTTTTCTTCGTCTCTATCCTTGCTTAAACATTGAAACGATCTCGTAAAGCAACCAGAGCGGGTGGTGTTGGTGTAAATCAATACGGAACCAGCCACAACGTGTTGTGTATAATGGATCGCATTATGCGATACACTGATAGCGCAGTAGCTACTGTCGCTGTGATTATTTCATTTTAGCATGGGCGGGGTAGAAGATTTACTGGCTACAAGATCATCTATGTAGGTGAGAGTAGAGATGTAAGGCGAAGATGGTAATATAGAATAGACTAGCTTTATTATGCTCCTGATTCCAATCGCTTGGACATATGAATATGTATTTACAGAAAAGAAATGGAACTTATTTTATCACTCATTTACTTATCATGGATGACAATAAAGTTGTTTCATTCCATTTTCTGATATAAACAAACATATTTTTACAGTACACCCGGAAAGACATGTAGGTGCATTCTAAAATTGACCCTGTCCAGCATAAAAGTCAAAATTGGATCTCAAAAACATCTGAGAAGAAATCGAAGCCAAACCAATTTCATCAAGACGCAAGCAATACAGACGAACTAACGTGATACATTCAGAAATGAACCAAAAAAGGACTCCACTATTAACGATATATCTTTCATGCAATCAATTTAAAGTGTCCACTTCACAACATTCAATATAAGGAAGTGTCCAGAACAGCCTTAATAGCCCTTACAAAATTAGCTGACGATATAAATTGAACTATAACGTTTATAAATGACATCTGTCACGGAGACGACGCATCCGTCAAAGTGACAGTAGGGTGACAGGCTAGACGCGCGGTCGGCTGTCAAACACGCGCGTAATTAAAAAATATTGAATGTCATGGATCACCTTTGGTCTTGTGAATGTCGGTTTAGCTGGTTTCTCAGATGGGTGGAAATTTTGGAAGAGCACGGGGTTTGAAAAGAATTTGAAATTTAAAAGCACCACGTGGTGCGAAACTTGAGCAAATGATAATTAAGCATCTAAGTCACATATTTAAGTTAGTATCTCCGTTTCTTTTTTGGACTGAATTATAGAAGTATAGCTACTAACGATTCGATATTCAATACTTTACTTCAGATTTATTGATTAGCTTCTTTAAGTTAAGTCATAGATATTGGTAATGTACTTTTTACTGTTACATCTTAGGTATCACTAGGACAAAAAAACCTAGCCTAGAGTCAAGATGGTACTTGCAGCATGCGATACATACATACATACATAAAATCACGCCTGTATCCCTAATGGGGTAGGCAGAGCAAAAACGACCTAAACATAGGTTGTTCCGCCACGTCTGACAAGTTTTGAGGGCTAATACAGATGATGATTATGTACACTGAAACCCTCGATTCCCTTAGCTGATTTTTACAGCATGCACGGGAGGAGATGCAGCTGGCACATTCTACGTTTTTCTATCACTCCCAGTCCAGCATGGAAGCAATACATAATCTTATTATACATAATCTTATTATACACAAAATCACGATTATCCTAAAATGGTTACACGATTTTTCCTAATAGAAAATTATGGCTTTTCCCAAAAGCCCGTCAGTATAAAGAAGAAATATAAAAAAAGGTTCGAAAACTCGGAAAATTATTGCTGGCTGTGTTAGCGCAATAATAAACGGAGTGACCAGAAGAAAACCTGATACTTTCTAACGAAGTCCTGTTAACAAACCTGGAATCAATTAGTCGCAACAACAAAAAGATGAGATACAGCATACAACTAATAACTTTTCTAGGAGATTATTTTTAAACGATTGCTTGGCAAAAAGTGCTAGGCGTTGATTTATAAGTTGGAGTTTCCCACGTGCTTGGTAGCGGGAATCGAACCCGGAACCTTGCGCTGGGAACGATACGCTACGCAAGGAACGTGCAGGGTTTTTCTCGGACATAGGGATGGGCACTTGAGTAATATTTTATCGATTGAATATTAATAACGTGATAACATGTGCACATAAAAATTTAAGATAATGATTGTAGTGGAATGTTGTCAACTAATCACCTAAATTTCAATACGTAGGTATAATTACCACGGATAAAACCCTCAACATGCTGCTACATTCTATCTTTTTCGATCAGCACGGAAGCAATCCAATAAGTTTTCCCAAATATAAGCTCTTATACGTCCAACTCAACAAACGCGACATAATGGTAGTCAGAAACTTACTCGCCATGCAAAGTTTTTCCACACAAATAGCTACG